>VXBA01001485.1:235201-289847 GCA_013399895.1 Serilophus lunatus
AGCGGCGCGGAAGTTTGTGCGGCGTGCGCGGGGCGGGAGGGCCGGGCAAGGTCAGTGGCCCGGGGCTGACGCGGGGCGGGGGAGGCTCGGGCGCCGCAGCCCGTCAGTGCGTGTCCCGAGCTGCTGTCATTAAGTACCAATTATTATTAATGAAGGCGGCAGGGCAGACCTGCATGTGCTGAGCAGCTGCGGAGCGGGGGTCGCGGCTGGGCAGGCCGGGCCCCCCCGCGTCCCCCGGGGGGCGCTCCGCTCCGTGCGAGAGGAGCAGGACCCCCTCCGCGCTGCCGGGCTTTGCTGCAGAGGATGGAGCGGAGGGACGAGAGCAGGGAAGCGCTCAGCGCTTGTGGGCACTCATGCCAAAGGAAGGGAGAGCAAATGAAAGGAAAACTTCGCTGTTCCAATGCCGCCGCCTTTTCTCTCTCTCTTTTTTTTTTTAACTTAATATTTTTAAGTGGGAAAAAAATAATGGAGCTTTTTTTGTGTGTGTCTAGACCCTTTTTTTGGTGCCTTTGGATTTTTCTTTTCAAGCCTTCAAAGTTTCCCAGCGGAGCTCCCAGAAGTCTGTGGCTGATGCAGTTAATAATTAAAAGATATATATAATAAATGATAGGTAATGAAATCATCCAACAATAGCTGTATGTCAGAGAAGGGAGCTTCTAGTTTCACATGTGGCTTTGCAGAGAGACTTCTGTCGGTCACAGGGAAATGATCAGAGTTAGAATAGCATAATATTAAAATGTTAATTGGTAATATGAGAATATTGATTTTTAAGGTGAACCTTGTGGTTCTGCTCTAAAACACACACATTTGCTCTAAGATCAGAGTTTTGCCTCCTTTCACTCAGGTTTAGTGTCTTAGCTTATTACTATATCCTGTATCCCCAAGCTCTCCTGTTTTCATGGTGAAAGGTAACATCTTTAATTGCTGCAGAGAGTGACTGATTTGTGAAGAGTGATTGTAAGGTCCTTAGCAGCATCTACCACATACTCGGAAGAGTAAGCAAAGAACATGGAAAGCAGAGATAGGTAGATAGACAGACAGAGTTATCAGCATAGACATGTGCAACTGTGTGTGTGACTGTGTGTGCATGTGTTTGGTAGAGTGTGGAGTTCCTGTAAATAAATTGCTTTCGGAGAGATTTCTTTGCAGAGAAACAGACTTCACGTGCATTGTAGAATGCTCATTCCTTTATGTTTCAGCAAATCATCTACTTCTGTTTATTTTCCCTCCGAGTGTTCTAGTCCTTCCTCTGCATCTGCAGGCTTGTGTTCACATTATTTACCCATGGCTTTTTGTGACCTCTGCTTTTGCTTGATTTTCGTTTTTTATTGCTTGCTTTTCCTGCTTTATCTCCCTAAATTCTCCCCAAAATTTGGTTCTTTTTTCTTCCATCCCTCAGCATTTAACTTTTTGACTTTTTAAATCCAAGTAATAAGTAATGAAAACTGGATGATATTTCCATGGTTGGCTCGTTCTTCACTACTAGGAGCAAGTGAACTTAGAAAAAGGTAAAACATTTAGCTAATTTGATGGCACATACTTGTGTGAATTTGTGCCAAATTTGTATTAAATATTAGGATTTTAGACATATTTCTATTATAGTGGAACATCAAGTTACTGCTTACCAACCAAGTTGAGGAATATGCTTTGGTCTTTTTGAAATGCAATGGGTAGTATGTTCATTTAAATTTAATTTGATAGTCCACAAGGAACACACAGTGGTCTAATAAGATCTGACCAAGAGTCTCACCTGGCAGTTCCTACACCAAATTTGTAATTTCTGTTGGAGTTGGAACATATATTTTAGTGAAATATCCAATCTTGATTTAAAGACTAAAAGAGACAGGAAATCCATCACTTCCCTGGGTAAGTTGTTCTAGTTGGTCTCTACTCTCATTTGTTAAAACCTGCATTTGTCTAGCTTTGGTTTCTAATGTTGACTGTCAGAGATGAAACCAGTATTCCAGGTTTCCAGGGCTATTCCTGGAAATAATCCTGTTCTCTACTTGACACTCCCTTGCCCAGACAGCTCAGGATCATTTTTGCAGCTGTGGAAAACTGCAGAAAGAAAGAGGATGAGGCTATACTACAGCAATTTTTTTTTAAAACACACTAGGACGAAAAAAAAGAATTGCAGTGTCCAAGGGGAAGAATCCCATTTTATTAAGTTTTAAGAAGTGAATGGCAGATGATCAAGTATTTGATCACAATATTTATCTTGCAGAAAAACTGGAACAGGAAAGGTAACAGGGGTGTAATCAAGATGAAGGCTGCTCTGGTGGGTTAACATCTGCTGAGTGTCCACCAAGCTGTTCTCTCATTCCCAAAAGGACAGGGGGAGGAAAATAAGGTGAAAAAGTTCATGAGACACAGCAAAGAGAAGGAGGTCACCCACCAATTAATATCATAAGAAAAACAGACTCAACTGGGGGAAAATGAATTTTATTTATTGCCAATTAGGAATTGAGTAGGATGATGAGAAACAAGGACAAAACTATAAACCTTCACACACAGCCCCCTCTTAGCAGGCTCAGCTTCACTCCTTTTTTCATGAATTTTCTTGTCCTGGGCCATGCAGAGGGATGAAGAATAGGGGTTCTGGCAAATCTATAACACTTTGCTGCTCCTTTCTCCTCATGCTTTTTCCCTTCTCCAGTGTGGGTCATTTCCACTGAGAACAGTTCTTCAGGAATAGACTGTATCAGTGTAGGGTCTCCAGGGAACGTGATTCCTGACAGAATCTTCTTCAGCATAATCTCTCCATGGGCTGCAGCTTCCTTAGGCATCTGCACCTGCTGCAGCATGGGATCATCTAGCAGTGTTGATATCTGCTCCATCATGGTCTTCATCAAAACAAGAAGGAGAATCTCTGCTCCGGCACCCAGAGCATCTCCTCTACCTCCTTTATTGTCTTTGATACCTGCAGAGCTGTTTCTTTCCTGTTCTTCTCAATTTTCTTTCATACAGCTGCTGTGCAGTGGTTTTTCCCACTTTCTTAAAGGTGCTGTGCCACCAGCATCACTGACGGGCTCAGCTTTGGGCAGTGGTGGGCCTATTTTGACTGTCCGACATAGTGGCAGCTTCTGGTGTCTTCTCACAGAGGCCATCTCTGCAGCACACCCTCCTCCCTGCAGCTGTGCCACATCAACCCAATACAGCTCTACAATGTCTGGCAAGAGGAGACAAGAAGGGAGAGCCTGTATGTTTTCCTAGTGGCAGCTGAAGAGTTACTACATGGAGCTACTTCTGAACTGAGGTCCCAGGCTTCCCCTAGTTCCACTCAGGCAGACTATGAAGGTTGTGGTTGGTGGTTAGGGGAAGGAGAGGTAGATCTCTGAGACCTACAATGAAAGATCAAAGAAATTAAGAAATGATTCAAATATGTTTTCTTGAATGTATCAGTTGTAGGGAAGTGGTAGTCTAGAGGGGTTCTGTCTTGGGAGTGCTGGCTGTCAGTGGCGGATGCTTGCTTTGCCGTAGGGCACATAACAGCTTGTGCTGGCCTTGGCTGGAGGCCACCACTAGAGAGAAGACTCACTCTTTCAGAGAATCAGCTGAGAGACTGACTATCTGCTGCAGCCCATGAATGACTCCTGCTGCAGAAGATGCATGAATATGATTATTTTCCCCCTCTGGCAACGCTTAGAAACCTTTGGCTATTTTCTTGATCAGATGATCTCGTGCTTGAACAAAATGCATGTATGAAAAGACCCTGCAGGAACTGGAAGAATATGAGAAGATTTACACTAAAGAAGAGGTGAAGGCTGCATGTTAGCTAGGAGAAAAAATGCAGAAGAGATACCAGAGGCATTCACCTTATGGGAATCCCAGAGGATAAGCAGGATATGAAGGAGAAAGACACTTTGCAGTATGTATAGAGTTTGTGGTGCATACATAGAAGTAAAAATATCCACATGCTGAAGTAGTGACTTTGATTCATATTTTTATGTTCTTGCATCCAAAATGCCTATATTTATATGTCTGGAGACATGTGACTTTGTGAGGGAGAAGCGTCTTGAGTGAGAAGGGCAAAGTAAAGTTGTGCCAAATATCAAGGTTAAGCTGTGACGATTAGGAGTACTGAGAGGAGGAAAGAAGGGCAATCTCACTAGCAAGAGATATGTAAGTAAAGATCCATCAGCAGCCCTCCCCAACAGATTCCAGGTGCACAGAGGTAGTGACAGTATGAAAATGGACAACGCCCTGCCCCTGGGCTGTTTGCCAGTGCTCCTAATGAGCTGCTTCAGAGTAGGCAAATGCCCATGCCACAACGACTCCCCATGGCACAACCATCTGGGCACAGAGACCCATCCCAAAAAAAGGATTCAGTCATTTAGACTAGTCTTGCTTCAAATGAAATTCTCATTGCAGCTTCCACTGTGTGGTCCCTTGAAATGCTTCAGCAATAAATAAGTAAATGATGGCAAAAACAATTGACTCAACACCTTGTCCCTTCTTGCCTTATGAAATATTGTAGCTCACATATCTGTCAAATAGATCCCTTAGACTCCAAACTCTAGGTTAAGGCTGTGTATTTTGTGCAGTGCTTAGCACTTCCAGAGAATAAAAATTAAATAATATACAAATCATCTATGTAGAATTTTTTACACTCCACTCTTTGGCATGGTTTCACATCACCTTTTGAAGTTGATGTCACTAGTATTGAATAGCTTATCAGTGCACCAGAAAAAGATTCAATTTCCTTTCAATAGCAGCACCTATTTTCAGAAAATCACTTTACATCAATTTCTCTCATTTTTCAAGATTTTTGTTCTCACACTTTCATTCTTACTATTTTTCATTCATCTGAATTCAGGGGTAGAGAGAACAGTTAATTATTTTTAATAGCACCTCTCATTAAGAACGTTATTTTGATACTGAAACAACTGTAGTACAATGCTTCTGGCTTTGAATGCTTTCATCCACTGGTCCTACTCCTTTTCTACTCTGCTGCATGCTAACGTAATTCTTTGTAAACTTACCGACCTTAAGAAATTAAAAGGATACTGCAAGAGACCATGAGTATGAAAGGAGAAGTTGTTGTGATCATCCTGTGGAAAGTGAAAAATCCTGATTATGATTTAAATCATGCTGATATCAGTCAGGATTATTTAAATTGATAAAAATGTAGTAACACTGATTTAAAGAACTGCCATATTACTTTAGAATCGGTGTCCTTTTATAACAGTATCTTATGTGTAACATTAACTGATACAGGCTTAATAGGGAAGAGCAGGAGAAGCTAAGCAGTCCTTCATTTATCTTTAAGGGACTTTGTAGAGGTTCTTTCTTACTGAGTCCTGTTACCTCCTGACAATCAGGGCTTTAAGGTTTCTAAACTGAAGATTTTATAGAAAGCCTTGTGTTGAAGAGTTGCCTACTGTTGTTATTTCCTTATACTTACTTCCAGTGTCTGCATCATCCTATGCAAATGAGCTGTATAATCCCATTCTAAGAAAGTAATTTATTGAGTTTGTTTTAAATATTATTTTATAGCAATCGTTCCTTGGCACTTCTCTAAGGAAAAAAAAAAAAAAAGATGGGAAAATAGTTTGCCTTGCCATATCATCCATGGTTTCATATGCCGTTATAATATTACCCTTCAGTCACCTCTTTCTGTCTTCCTATATCCTATAGAACAATCCTCCTTGCCACTGTTCTCTCTGCTGCTTCTTATGGCTTTCTGAAAAATAGGACACATGGAATAGGACACCTTTTGTTCAGGTGTAAAACTTGTTTCTGTTCCACTCATTTCTAATCATTCCTAAAATGAAATTTCCCTCTGAGCATGTGAACGATGTTTTCAGGAAACTATTCACAAAGACTTTCATATCTCTTTACTGAGTGGTAATAGCTAATTTAGAGCCTAGCATGGTGTATGTGTAGTTAAGGTTATTTTTCCCAGGTGCACTGCTTTGCATTTTTTTGATATGGAATTTCATCTGACATTTTATTGGTCAAACAATTAATATTGTGAGATTCTTCTGCAGTACTTTCCAGACATCTTCAGACTCTGAGAATTTGATACAGGAACAAACTTTGAATCTGTGCCTTTTAAATTTGATCTCATATTTGTTACTTATTTAATATTGTAATGGGTTTCTTCTCCCGATATTTGTAACCTGGGCTGCATCATAGGATCTACCGGAGAAAGTACGAAAGTTTGAAACAATGTTTATTTCCTAAGTACGGGTTACTGCAGTAGTAAATGCTAGGCAATTCTGAAGGAAGGTGCAATTTTCTCATCAATTAGAGCTATGTGTGTGTGGAAAATGCACCAACTTAAATTCATTTCACCTAAGCCCATCTGGTCTTGTTTATTCAGGGAAAAAAGATCAACTTTTACTAATGCCAGCTTATGCCCATCACTTAGAATAATTCCTGAATTTAAAATGAGTTATTGCTAGTCTTCTAGGTACTGTACAAGTTAGACCGTCAGTAAGCTTGCATGACATAGTGTTTAAGTGTAATTTATTCTCTTTTTTTGTACTTATTCATTTGAGTATTTTTCTAAAGCGGCAAAGGAAAGGTTCTCCTCTTTGAGGAGTCTGGCTAGTAGTCACCCATACTGCAAGGGCTGGTTGTTCCCTGAAAGGGAGGGTACACATTAAGAAAGGTCATTGACCCACATGTTCCTCTACCAGGGACAAGAGGCACACATAAGGGCCTTCTGAATCATGCAGTGCTTAAAAATTGCCTTTTTTATCTGGGAGTAGGACGATGGTTCAAAATCTTCGGAGTAAACAACATCCATAGTAACAATGACACCCCGCCTGCAGTTGAACACTGTAGTGAAAGTGAAATTAGTGTGGAATGAGACAGGAAGAAACCAGAAGAACATGAGGAAACTCAATTTAGATAATTGCAAATATTTGGAATGTGAATTCTTATGAATAAAAATTTGTTTTCCCTAAATAAATAAATAAATAACCCCCCAAAAAAACAAAACCAAACAAACCATGGTTTCTTTGGATTATGTTAAAAAAACCCAAATAAAAAACTCCAACCAAAACCACAAAAAACCCCCAAAAAACAAAAAATTGAAAACACTACACTATTTCCATAAAAAAGTTCCTCCCTCAACATTTTTGTACTTTGAGGTTATTTTAACCAATGGTTGATGGAAAATATCTTTCATTTTCTTACCAGTTCTCATTAAAATGTTTTGCTATAACCTCTGTGACATAATCTACACAGCAGAGTAAGGAAGATATCAGAACAGTATAAAGAATGGCCTCTGTTCACTACCCAGAGCATTTTGCTGTATTTACCTAATTGTGATTTCCTGTAAAAAACACCCTGAAGTTCATCTTTATTTGAAGGTGATAGTTTTTAGCTCATTTCTCTTGTTCACTTCTCTGGTGCTGTCATCTGCATGAAGGGGTGAGCTGTTTTCTGTGTGGCTTGTGCCACCACTATCAGAGAATCAGCACATTAGCTCCAGCTGCAAAAGCCTCAATATTGATGATGCTGGATGAGCAATAAAGACAATTCCAGATCCAGGAAGAGAAAAGGAATGTTGACATTGCCAAAAGGAAGCCTCTGCCGTGTTTTTTTAATTCATGAAGTAAAGAGAATTTGATAAAAAATATTTTAAGCATGGTAAGCAAGAAAACTTCAATGCTATTTGTACAAAATCAGACTTATAGAATGTAACTACAGATTGATACATTAAATGGGTAATAAAAATTATTTTTATTGACGTTTATTACCAATAGAAATGACACTTTTCACCTATGTCCCAGTTCCAAAGAGATCTGTATCTGCAAGAGAAATAGGCTGCTATCGTACCATATATATTTTTATATTGAAGCATTATTTACTTACATGAAGCCATTTCTCAATTGCAGGAAAAAAAGTAAGAGCAAGTAATGTAATGCTTTTCTTAAAAAAACCCAACACCCACACACTCTATTTTCTGCTTAATTTTCACATTAATTAGAGATCATACAATATTGCTTGGATTAAAAGATGCATTTTCAGCCCACAGTTTTGGCCTTTCTGTATTCAAACCTGTGTTATTCTCTCTGTGGTAGGGTTAAAGTTTATCTCAAATAAATCTGTCTCTTTGGCTCAGCTCGAGCTGGCTTCCAGCCCCCGTTCACCACACTGCAAAAGCTGCAGACTAGATAATTGCTGTCATTCAGCTATGGCCATGTGCTGTGTTTGCAGAACCAGAATCTGTTTTCTTAGAAAATCAGAACAGTCTTTGATGCCTTAAATGCTGTAAGCATACCTGGTATTTTTTCAAAAGTGTAAGTACATATAAGTATTCTGATAGTCAAGACATGTCTGTTTTTATCCAGTTATTTCTTCTTAAAAATATATATAATGAAAATACATTATCCTAGCCAGCATAAAGGCGAGTATATCTGTTGAATTTCTAGGTAAAGTTATATGAAAGAAATCAGTGCTGTAATTATGTAATCTAGAGCTAAAATCCCTCAAAAGAAATTAGTTTTTAAGATGTTGGTTTATTTAATATATGATATACAATGATTCATACCCTGTGAAGCTAAGGATTATTGGTAGGAACTTTACCGATGAAGCATCTTTTAAAATAGGCCAGATTGCGTCCTAAAAATTGATGTATACATACTTATAAAAATTACCCAACATACATTTTATTTTTCTCAGGTTTGTGCTGTGCTAAATAACTCTGTAATCTGTAAGTAAGCACAAGGAAAGCAGAGGTGCCTTTAGGGGAAGAAAATGCTGCTTTGTGAAAAGGTGAAATTATCTAACCTTATGTCATTTAGAGCACTTTAAAAATAATCTATAAGTGGTCCTTACTAAAGCACATCATGTGGTCATTGAATTAGAAGTGTAGGGATGGAATAGATTCCAAAGGTTATATAGTCCAGTCCTCTGGCTCTGGCAACGATCAAATACGCTAGAGCTTCCTACAGAGATTTTTGTCTGGTACTTTATTTTTTTTAGAATTTCTGCCACAAGACTCTCTGAGGGTGTCCTGTTCAAGCTTTTTCCTCTCAAATTTTTTTTGTTAATATCTGACCTATATAGTTTTCACTGCAAGCTATACTGGGTTCTTTTTGCCTTTCTTTCTTTCACATGAACAATTGCTAGCAATTGATAATTCTTTCCTATTAAGAATCTTCCATATCCTAGAAGATCTGTCAAGTCTTTGCTTCCCTAGACTAAAAGAAACCCTTTTGCTGCAGTCTTCCCTCATGCTAATGCATTCTGAGCTCTCTTCTCGTTGTTGCTGTTTTCTGCTGTTCTCTTTCTTCCAGAGTGACTATATGTGTTTTGGAGTATGGCACTGAAAGCACTGCTTCAGCTGCATTCTCCCTGGAAACAAGTAGAAGAAAATATCTTACCTGCAAATTCTTGACAACAGATTTTCCCTTTCCTTCTTTTGCAGTAATACTGCACTGTTGACTCACAGGTCATTTCTAATACACTTAAACTTTCAGGTCCTTTTCCTCATTTGGCATTTTAATTGTTCATTTCCCCTTACTAGTTATTTTGCTCTGACCTGTTTTTTTTCTATTATTATTTTTGATTCTAATTTATATCTTTATTACAACAGTTCTGAACTCCCAAGTTTTTCTCCAGACTTCTGTAACACTAACACATCCTGGTTTCATCTATCTTTTTATTTTATTTTATTTTATTTTATTTTATTTTATTTTATTTTATTTTATTTTATTTTATTTTATTATTTTATTTTATTTTATTTTATTTTATTTTATTTTATTTTATTTTATTTTATTTTATTTTATTTTATTTTTTAATGAAAATGTTGAGTGGAGTTGAGTCTGGAATCTCTGAGGGAGCCAGTTTGAAAGAAAATGCCCATTTGATACTGATAGCTATTATTTGAGAAGAGCTTTCCAAGAAGTCACACGCATTTTTTTTTTATCTAGATGACATTTCCCTTATTTTCCTATGAGAATTTAACATGAAAGAAATATAACATTTCTTAACTGTACTCAAAATACAGCAAATTTATTCCTCTTCCTTTTGTCATGGTTTAACCCTAGCCAGAAACCAAGCCCCCCACGGCCACCTGCTCACTCCCCCACCAGTCGGATGAGGAAGAGAACAGGAAGTGTAAAAATTAAAAAACTCATGGATTGAGATAAAGACAATTCAATAAGGAAAGCAAAAGCCACACATGCAAGCAAAGAATTCATTCACCACTTCCCATGGGCGAGCAGGTATGCTTAGCCATCCCTGGGAAAGCAGAGTTCCATCAGGTGTAATGAGCGCTTGGGAAGATGAACACCATCCCTCTGAAACTCCTCTCCTCCCTTCTTCTGCCCCCAGCTACATAGGCAGAGCATGACACTTTATGGTTTGGAATCTCCCCTGGGTCATTTGGAGTTAGCTGTCACAGCTATGTCCCCTCCTAGCTCCCTGTGCACCTCTAACCCACTCTCTGGTGGGGTGAGAGGCAGAAAAGGCCCTGGCTCTGTGTAAGCCCTGCTCAGCAGTAATGAAAACATCTGTATGTTATTAACACTGTTCCCAGCAAAAATTCAAAACACAGCCCCCCACCAGCTACGGTAAAGAAAATTAACCATACCCCCAGCCAAAGCCAGCACACTCAGTATTCTACCTACCTTGTCCCAGGAGACTAGGTTGGCTTGAGATTGTGAAAAATCCACATTATTGCATTTTATTATTCTTTAGGTGTTTCTAAAGACTCTGTATGCACATCTATTCCATCTTAATGCAGTCTGTAGTTAGGCAAAGTATTCTGTTTTCTTTGGATTCCCCATTATCCCTCTTTTAAAGATACATATTTTCTTCTTTTCTGAGACTATCCCTCTCTAGTATTACTTCTCACCTGTAATCACTGATGCTTCAAATACAGTGGTTTTTATTTCTTTATACATTTGGAGGTAAATTTAATTAAGTAGTGGATACTTCAATATATAATACTCATTTAGAAATATTAGCTACTGCATCTTAACTAGGGAAATTCAGATGTTGTCCTTCAAATAATTTAGAAAGTTCAAAAGGATCTTGAAAGAATCATCATCATGGAACTGGTCTTCAAACTATGTCAGTGGTGTTTTAAATATCAAAAGCCTGCTTTATACAAGTAGCCAGGACACTTTTAAAGCTGTTTTTTCACAGTTCTTTGGAAGTATTTAATTTTTTATTCCTTGAAATGTTTTCTTATTGTGTTGTCTTGTAAGGTAAGGAGCTAAAGCAACAGTTCAATAAAGCAGTATTTCAGGAAAAATCTTGAGTGGTGGGAAGAAGACGTGTAATGCCCGAGGTGAACAGATTATTTCTTTAGAGTTATTTTGAACATGTTCATGTTGTACATGCACCTGGTGCACTTAGCACATGTAAACTTTGCACAAGGATTTTATATTCAGATCAGGTAAACTTCCAGCCAAATACACTCATGAATACAGAAGTAATTACTGAGCTCTAAGGACATGTTGCAATGACATTATCATTTGTCAGCAGGATACCAGTGACTGCTGTCATGGAAAATTTACATTAGCATCATTGTTAAATAGTCTGTTTACTAGTTTCTTAATGACCTGCAGCAAACACTGATTTAAACTACTTTATGAAGTTCAGTGTTGCAGGCTGCAGTTATGTTGAATGTATTCTTATAGGTTAATGATATTAAGATGGAATGAACAGCAACTGTCATGCCATATGCAACCAAATCATCTGTGAATAGGTCTAGGTGGCAGTTGTTTCTGTGATGTCAGTGCAGACTAGAGATATAAAGTTAATTCTAAAATATGTACTTAAAATGCAAGTAGCCAGATACCTGTATGAGCATGAAGATCAGGGAGGACTCCAAAAATCCGTCTTAGGAAAAGCAGAACTTAGTAAGCCAAAGCTGCCAAGAATCATTCCCTATAGCCTCCTGCCCAGATCAGAAGCTTCTAGGACAGCAGTGTGGACAAATTGAAACATATGTGGTTTTCTTATTAATTTCATCTTAAGAGTTATTCAGGAAACACAGAAAAGAATTATTTTCTTAGGTTTCACTGGCAATTGTCTGCTACTCGACAGCTGAGAATTTGGAACTTTCTTTTTAATTTTCACAAGTTATTATTTGTTCTATAGTAATATGTTTCTGGAATGTTTTAATTAAGAACTATTAATTGAAAAAATAGGCACGGTTTCTGATGATGCATGACGAATTTTACGTGTATTAAGTATTTGTGAGAATTATTTGTCTGAGCTGTCAAAATCAGCTGGAGCAAAAATCAGACTTAAGACTGTTATTGGGTACACCTGATAAAAAGGAAATGTTCTTGTAAAGGACAGTGTACAGTGTATTATTTTATGATTATTTTATTATTCTTTAGCAAATATAATAAAAAATGTTGGTCTATTTCACTCAAGAGTTAGCAAAATTCATAAAGAGATCTCGACTTCTTAGAATAGTGGAGGATAGGCATTTTGGTCAGTCCACACTTTTCCCTTGCTCCACAGTAGGCTTTCCATGGCAACAACTTTCTTCAGGAAATATCCACTTGCTGTGGTGTGGGGTCCTCCATGGTTATGGGTATCCCCTCCACAGTGGACACCAAAGGGCAATCTCAGCTCCAGCACCTGTGACACTGCCTCCTGCTCCTTTTCCACTGACCTTGGTGTCTGCAGGGCTGTTTCCTTCCCATTTTTCTCACTCTTGTCTCCTGTAGCTGCTGTGCACTGGTCTTTGCCCCTTTATTAAACATTTTAGCAGAGAGATGCCACCATCATCACCAATGGGCTCATCTTTGGGCACTGATGGGTCTGTTTCGGAGCTGGAAGAAACTGGCTCTGTTTGATGCAGTGGCAGCTTCTCGTGTCTTCTCATGAACGCCAATACTGCAGCACACCCTCCTCTCCCCAAGCTGTGCCACTTCCACCCAGTGCAGCTGTACAATGCCAGGCAAGAAGAGACCAAAACGAAGATTCTGGTTTGTGGGGTTTCCTGATGACTGCTGGAGAGGTACTGCTGCATGAAGTCACTTCTGAACTGGGGTCCCTGGCTCAGTCCATGACAGAAACCACAGGAGCAGGAACCATCCTGGAAACAGATGTCTGTAATTCCTCTCTGTGTGTCTGTATATGCCTGTGTGTTTGTTTGTGACAGCTTGCTAATTTTCAGCTGATTATTTAATGTTATGCAGAGAATGTTCAAAAGGAAACTCATCAGAAAACTTGTGAAGTGTCATGCTCTTTGGTACGTGTTTGAATATTAACAGAAGACATGTAACAACTTTATGAAGCAATACATGAATGATGTTATTAATGTGAGAATCTATTATTTTATCTTGAAAAAACTGTTGAGGAATTTTGAAAACTGTTATTCACTCCTTTTTATTTTCAAAAAGAAAATATGTGTCTGTTGGTGTATAGGTGGTGTTAGCTTTCTAGTCAATAAAATGTCTGAATCCCTCTCATACCTTCACCATTACATTCAGTAGGCTTTCTACTTTTAAAAAAAATTCTTTTGTGTAATTTATTAGATTACACAGAACAAATTGTTTATAGAAGGAAACTGATTCTCAAGAAAAATGTCTTTGCCTTTATTATGACTAATTACTGCTATTCCATGTGCACAAGATGAAGTATCTTCCCATTTCCATCTTTTAAAGAGTGTTTCACAGTACTGAGAGCTACTAGAAGCACCAAACAGTTTAGACTTTCACGTTCAATGTTTTTGGACATTTTTAAGATTTAGGCTGCAGTATACTCTCAGAAGAAAAAATGACAGTCCTAGAAAAATGGTGCTAGTTCAGTCATATAAATCAATGGTACATATATTCAAACTTAATGTGGGAAAATATTTCAAATTTAATGTTTGCTAATGTTATTGGCCAATGCATTGTTGTAGTATATTCATCAGATATCCCTCTTGTAAGTCTTTTCCAGCCTGAACTGTTCCATGATTCTGATTGCAAAGATAGATTGAAGTTTACCACTAAATATTTACTCACTTGAATAATGACTACACTCTGGGTCAGAATCACGCGGAAAATGTCCAAACAGTGGTGTAATGACAATTTACAGAACACTATGTCTTGAAAAGAACATATTTAAAATCACAAATGCCGCTCCAATTCCTTGATTTTCACAGTTATATTATAGATCTTTCCTTCTCGTGTAGTGTAACACTAAGAACGAAGTAAAAAAGCTGCTCCAACAAGTTAACTACTGACTGTCAAACTGAGAAAAATTTATTTCTCAAGATAGATTATTGCATTTTTAAAATTATATGGGAAACTCTTCTTGTAGTTTCTTAAACCTTCCTCTTAATGATCAGTGCCTTTCAAACAGATTTATCCCAGAATATGCTGAGTTGGAAGGGAACCACAAGGATCATTGAGTCTGACCCTTTGCCTGGCATAGGTCCATCCCCAAGAGTCACACCATATGCCTAAGAGTATCATCCAAACGCTTCTTCGACTCTGTCAAGTTTGATGCTGTGACCATTCACTTCTCTGGTGAGCACCTACTCTATTCATCGTAAGTTAAAAAAATCTAAGTTTGTTTTACCCCAAATGGAGAAAAATAAAGAGAAAATGAATGCTGGTTTTAGTGTTTTTCCTGGACTTGGTACATCTTGCTCTGGAAGAAATCTAAGTTGCATCAGGAAAACTAGTCTCACCATTTGAGAGCACTTGATCCATGCAAGTGAAGACACTGACATATATTGTGTCTACAGTGAACAAACAAATATATCAAGCTAATTCTGAACCTAAAGACGTGGTCAAAAAGAAGTCAGTGTGCCAAACATACCATAAAAATAATAGAAAATGGTCTGGAAGGATATCGACTTCCGTGTTTATCTGTTTTGCATGAGATGTTTCTCCATTGGTAGCTCTAGAAATGTTCAATAATGACTGACAGGGGAGGAAATGTTAATGTATAGCCATCTTCATAGATGCAAAACTACTGAAAACTATAGGAAGTTGAAAAACATACTGGTTTTCCAATAAAATTTCATGGAAATTGGGTGTGACTTTTTCTCTCTAATAATAGCAATTTTCATACTTTTGTTTGGCTCTTAAACTTACTCTGAGTTGGTGTACTTTTAAGTAAAAAATTTTTCTCAAGAGCTTAGACCTATTTTCTCAGGAAGAGGAAGAAAGAAACCTTGTAGAAATTTAGTTGCTCTTGTTACTAACGTTAAAGTGTTCTGAAAGTCCTTCAGCTATTTTGCACATGACGAAATATAGATTACTGCTTTGGATGATCCTCCAGAAGGGTTCTTAATAGAGAACCAAACCTCATACAAATAGAAAAGTGGGAGCTGGCAGAGAAATGTGTCAGGTGGTAGTAAAAACTATGATAGCTGAGAGAGATTTAGACATGCTCAAATGCTTTCCAAGTAGTCAAGGCTTACTGCAGTCGCTTTAGAGTTTTCTTCTTGACATGTGATGAATCTCAATGTGTCAGCACGTCTGAACGACCTATTAGTTAGTATTAACAGGAGTTTAGAAGCGATAATATTTAAACTTGAAAAATTTGACTATTTGTGTATTATATTCACAAGTGTGGGACAAAGTTCAACCATACAATTTAAATGCACCTTAGACATACTGCATGCCCCAATTTACACAACATGGTCTTGATCCTGTAAAATTAGTCACATATATAACTTAACATGCAAATAATCCTACTATCTCTGAGGAAATACATTTAACAAAATGCAGAATGATTTTTCATATTACAAGCATAAGAGTAAAATAAAGTAGAAAGCTGAGCTATGGGGAAGGACCATTGTGAGGCTTCATAACTTGCAGCAGCAAAAATTTTAAATCCTACATCTGTGCATTCAAAGACTAATCTTTGAAAATCAATGCAAACAGTTACTTGACTGATTGACTGATATTATATACTTTGACCTTTACTCTAAGTCTCAGTGAACATTTACAGACATTCGTCATGTGGTTCATAGTTCATGCTTTTTGAGCACAGATGTAGAACTAGGCTTTGAAAGAAGAATGCATTTTTATTTATTGTGTATTATTTAAAAGCCTCTTTTCACTAAGTCCAGCACTATCATCTCAAACTTCTGCCTTGTGAACTGGGCTCTTGTTTCAGTTCAGGATCATAACTTAGGTCTGTAGAACTGGAACACCAGCTTCCTGCTCAAAAGGTGGTGTTTTCAGCGAGTTAATGAGCTTGAAATGAAATTCTCCACTGAAAAATTACTGCCATGCCAACACTTTTTAGGAACTTCAGCACTCAGGCTCTTTGACACTAGGGAAGATCCTCAAAAAGTGAGCAGACTTTTAAAGAAAGAGACATATTTGCAAAAATCACTTTCTTGGTTTTTTTCTTGTACTGCAAAATATCCAGGCATAATTTGAGTTGCTTCAGCTATAAATGCCTGTTTAACCTATAAAAGTCTTGTTGAGAAGATACATATACAAAATTAAGCATTCAGATTTATGACTTTCACCTAAATATTCCCAGGAAAGTATGGATATAGTTATTTTTAAATGTAGGCTTGTCACATGTGGTAACTTTAGTGTTGATAGTATCGTTCATCTGAAATGGTGTTATGCTTGATAACACAACAAAATTGAAATTGGAACAGAAGTAGGCTAATATTTGGGTCCTCAACTGAAAAAAAAGCATCATTTAATCTGGCTTTAATATGTCCTTTCATTGCTTTCTTTTTTCCCCATGCTGCTGTATTTTTCCTCAAGCCTGAAGTAAATGAATCGACTCATATAGTAAGTTTCAAAGTCAAATGATTTTAGTCAGCAATCATGATACTTATTAGGTTTAGTAAATTTTCAGAAATGTTGTAGGTTAGGGGTTTTTTTGTCATTAATACATATTTTGTTGTTGGGTCAGAAGAAGACTGTGAGGCACAGAGCTACTGTAATTTGGAAAATCTCTGACAATGTAAGGCATATGAAATTACGTAACAGAAAATCAACTTTATCGTGATAAAAAAAGCTATGCTGGTTTTGAGAGTAATCCTGGGAAATGACTGCTGAGTGATACTTCTGAAAAAGTTAGTTGTTGTCCATATATCACTCTGTCTTTAGGCCTGAAAATTTATTTATATGTCCACAGAGTCACAAGCCCTGACAGGAAACCTATTCCAGCATGGGCTCCTCTCTCCATAGGGCCACAGGTCCTGCCAGGAATCTGCTCTGTCATGGGCTTTCCATGAGATCCCAGACTCCTTCAGGCTTTGGCATGGGTCTCCTCCATGGGCTATAGGTGGATTCCCTCTCCCATGGACCTCCAAGGGCTGCAGAGGCACAGCTGCCTCACCGTGGTCTTTCCCATGCTCTGAAGGGGAATCTGCTCTAGCACCTGGATCACCTTCTCTTCCCCCTTCTTTGCTCTTTGTTGTTTCTCTCTCATTTTTTCACTCCTCTCTTCTCTGACCGCAATTACTTTTGCGCATTAATTTTTCCCCCTTCTTAATTGTGTTATCCCAGGCACTACCACCAGTGCTGATAGGCACAGCCTTGACCAGTGGTCAGTCTATCTTGGAGCTGCCTGGCATTAGCTCTGTCAGATATGTTACCCCTCAAATGTTTGCCAATATACTTCCCTACTAAATCAAGAGAAATTCTCTTGGAGAAAGTGTGGTACTGTTTTCTCCAGGTGTGAATTTGTAAATGATAATGAACTAAAGGCTTTTTGCAAAAGATTAGTTAAGTGAAAGCTTTTGGAAGCCTTAAATAAAAATAATATTCCAAGTTCAGTTTACATGACTTCAAAACTGGGTTGATACACCAAATCATACCAGTTACAGAAGTTTTCCTGTATAGTTCCTTTTGCCTGATCACTGGAAAAGGGTTTTTTTTCCCCTCTTGTGCACACTACCCAGAAACAATGAAGCAACTATTTGAAGTAAATGTCAAATGCTATTAGAAATAAGCTGTTATGATATAAAGTTAGAGTATTGATTTATTCCATCTAGTACATATTCTTTTTATAAACAAACTTGATCATATGCCAATTGATATATTGCAGATGTAAATTTTATTAGAAAATGGACTGGAAAGTAATAAAAACTTTGAACAGGCAATCACTATCAGCAAATTCCATTAGTAAACAGATAAATTTTCAAACAAGCTTATTGTTTTTAAAGTGATTTTGATTATTCCGGGAGGCTAAAACTGGCTTTCATGAGACGGTCTCCAATCATTTGAAAAAAAATAGAGAAAAATGTTTTTCAGTGACTGGTGGAGAACAGAAAGGTTTCCACACATGTTGATTTTGTGTATACCCTTATCCACAAGCAAAGCAGCAAGAACAAGACATGATAAACTGTAAGTAACCCAGGCAGATTTTGTGGAAAGTGTCATTCTTCATTGAGTGCTGGATCGCCTTCAACAACACTGTTTGAAAACATCATGCTGTGATGATGCCTTCAGAAGCTGGTAGAATGCCAGGACTTCTTAGCCTTTTTTAGGGAAATTAATTTATTGAGTCTTTCTGTAGGAAAATGAGATAAGTAGTTACTGAAAGCAGACAACCAGTGAGACAAGAAGGAAACAGGATGTGTGCTGAAGTAAATTCCCAGTACAGACTGCAGGTGTGTGTGTGTGGGTGTGGGGGTGTGTGTGTGTGTGTGTGTGTGCGCGCGCTCGTGCGTGCAAATATATAATCAGATACAGCATCATTGTCTCACCTGTGTTACCACTGCAGGTAGCAGTAGTTAATGAGGTAATATATTCTGGAGATACAAAACAGGATAGAAGCATTATTGGTGAATTTTCCTTCAAACGTGGGCACCTGGTTCTGCTCTGTTTCCTGCATGGTGCTACCAACAGCTCACATTAAAGAGGTACCATTGTTTTGATGAATTGCTTATTGTACTAATAAGGGATGCATAAAACCTCTGTTTTGTAAGAGTACAAGAAAAGGAACATTTTTTTTAAACCCAGCACATTGCTATTTTAAAAGGTTTTGTAAATCAATTTAGCTATGTCAGAATTTCACTGGAAATGTGAAAATAATTCTTTTACAGTGAGCTAAGGTTGCAAACGCCAATATGCTATGATTTTCCATTTCTGAGATGTCCATCTTAGTTCAAATGACAAGTATTTCTGTACATGATTGTTATGGGCAGGAGAGTTCACCTTGCATATAGATAGAAGTCCTGAGGGCATAGATAGTCCCTGATGCTTGCTTGCTTGCTTGCTTGCTTGCTTGCTNCTCCGATGTCTACGTCTGGTTGGAAGCTTGTAGGTGTTCACATAATCATCATACCCCTGGGAGTACAAAGCTGGAAGGGGCCTCTTGAGTTCACCTGGACCAACTTTTCAGACCAGCCAGGGCTGCCTGCTCAACAAACAGTGAATGTCCAGATTTGTTTTGTATATTTGCAAGGATCGACTCCACAACCTATCTGGAGAGCCTGTTCCAGTTTCATATCACTGCCTAGTTTGTATAAACATTTGAATTTCAGTACAACTACATAAAATAACGCCTGGATAAGACATTCTCTCAGTTGATTTCCCACGTTATTCTTTGTAAGAGAGTCCATTTTGAAGGTCAGCGTGGCCTAATACAACCTGACGACATGTGCATTAAACTATCCTTGCAGGTACATTAAAACAAAGAATTATACTTGTTTCCACTTTTGTACTTGTTTCTACGTTTCACATTCAGGTAGTGCTGCATGAATGAACAGACTAGATCCACATTTGTTATCTATATTTTCTCTTTACTACATTGATACTTCTAGCAAATATGGAAGGTTTTGTTTTATTTTTAGATTTAGTTTGTTATTTTTTTACGTATCATACTCAAAAAAAAATTTTTTCTTCTAGATTGGCCAAGATGCTAGAGCAGCACTGTGAAGAATGTTTTTTTCTTTCAAGCAGGTACTGCTACAAACACTTGCTCTTACAATCTTTTGCCTTTGTGAACTAGATAATCTTATTGTTATAACTGCAATAGATAAGGTTACTGTCGAGTGTGCAGTATTTCCTAATTTCCATCATCTAAAGGACTAGATTGTTGCTGCTTCAATACATGTCTGTTAAGGTCTTCCTAACATCATATTCAATTCCCTTTGATTAATTAACCAGATACGCAGAAATGTCTAATATCTCTAGGATTCTTCAGTCAAAGTGCAGGGTATCAACATTTCTGAAATAGAAAGACAGCTGCTGTCCTCGGCTTTTTAAGCCCTCTGGTTCTCGTGCGGATCTCGTTGCCTTCTTCCGGGCCAAACTGTCTCTCCGTTGGTCAGCGGGGCCGAGCCCCGCCTTGTTTCCGGCGTTTTGCCGCCGAAAACCCACACGCTCGGGGCCCAAGCGCCATCTTTGTTTTCCTGGCTGTGGCATTTCGGGGACACCCCGGCGCCAATACGGTGCTAGCACTGGCCCCCCGCCACTGTCTACGAGCAGCCACTGTGCTCACGTTCCCGGTTGTGGCTGCTTTGAGGCTGCCGCCCGCCCCTGGGACCGAAGGGATGACCATGCATCCCCGCACGCCGCCCCGCCGCCACCCGCGGGCGTGCCAGGGCTCCGCCGTGACCGTACCCCCAGGCCGCTGCCCGCCCTGAGCTGCTGGGTCCTAGATTCCACCTGCTATCTGTGACTGACATAAAACATCACTGGCATTTTCCTACATATTCACCTTCTAATACTTTTTTTGCAATAGTTTGTCCAGACCTTTATGAAATATTTTGATATGGAAACAATGCAGGTTCAAAATGTGACATAGTGATTTCTTGTAGGTTGTTCTGAATTCATTCTAGAATGGCCTTCAACATCCAGTTTTTGCCTGCACTCCTGGTTGAGAGTTTTCCTGACATTTTCAGAGGACTATCAACTGTTGTTCTTGTAATTTTTTCTTAGTGATAATAGCTGGCGTTTAGTCTTCATAATCTACCAATAATGATATATTTTCATTCTTGTATTCTCACTTTGCCATTGAATTTCTACTGCCATTTTATCACTTGGTCACCGAGGTCTGATAAAGAGAATATAACAACAAGCTATTTATTATAGCTGGGAAAAAAATGGCTGTCAAGCAATGACTTCATATGATTCTTGTGGGCATGCTTTTGTGCTGAAGCCATTATCAGTAACTGCCAGTAGGTCAGCAGCTCTCACTGGACAAAGTAAGTTTTGGAGAAGTGTTTTTGGGTATCCTTGCCAGAAGCAATTATACTGGTCCAAAAATTTCCACGGACATCTACAAGATCCTAGTCTTGGAAAGGAAAATAGTGTTTTTCACAACAGTTTTCAGAGGCAGGCTCTTAAATTCTGATGTAACCTTGTCTCTTTGCACAAATCTATGTGCCCTGACTTGTCAGTGCTGTAAGAGGACCTTACAAAGTCTGATTGTTTACTTTAAATACCAAAAAATCAGAGATTATATTTGAATCTGGCCGCTACATCTGTCTACGGAGATTATATTTGGATCTGGCTACTACGTTTGTCTAAAGACAGATTAAATAAGTGAAACAATGAGGAAGGAAAAAAGGCTTAACTAATTTTAAAGAAGGTT
This sequence comes from Serilophus lunatus, assembly GCA_013399895.1. NCBI lineage: Eukaryota > Metazoa > Chordata > Aves > Passeriformes > Eurylaimidae > Serilophus > Serilophus lunatus. The sequence goes on from VXBA01001485.1 coordinate 256,643, forward strand.
TCATTCATAACCTTGTTCTGTCACATTGTCTTCCCTTCATTATTACCACCCTTCCCCCACCAAAGAAAACAAATCCAAAACAAAAACAAAAAATCCATAACAAAACACAACAGAAAACCTCCCCAAAAACCACAACAAAAATCCCTAAAAACCCCACAAACACACAAAAATCCCCCCAAACCTGTAAAAATGTTTTCACAAAGTATTAACCTTGGTAGAACTACCTCCTCTACTGAAAGCTGCTTCCATTTAAACTTTTCTGGACATTTCAAGCATTCAGCAAGAGGAACGACAAAATGAGCTCTCCAGATTAAGAAGTAGGTCTATAGCAAGAGGTTACAAGGACCTGACATTTTCAGTGTCCAGTGAAGCAAATGGAAATATGTAAATTAATTTTTTAAAACTTAAATAATAATCTGGTCAAGTTGAATGTTCCATGTTAAAATAGATACATTTTTGAATTATAGCTACATTAGGCACACAAGAAGGGCAATTACTCTTTTCCCCAGTGACTTAGAAGATACTTATAAGAAGCCTAAGAAAAGTGCATTTGGGGATGGAAAATACTCTTGAATACAGCAATTGTTGTTTTTCATGTAGACCTCTCGGGCTCTTTTTACTGGCTTTGGCTAGGGTACAGTTAATTATCAGTAGCTCCCACAAAGCTGTGTTTTGGGTTTGTGCTGGAAACAGTGTTAATACCTCAGGGATATTTCTTTAACTGCTAAGCAGGGCTTACACAGAGCCAAGGCCTCTTCTGCCTCTCACCCCACCAGTGAGTGAACTGAGAATGTACAAGGAGTTGGGAGGGGACACAGCTCTGACAATTGATGCCAACTGACACCAGGGATGTTCCTGACTGTATGGCATCCTGTTCATCAAAAAAAGCCGAGGGGAAAGGAGGGAAGGACATTTGCAGTGATGGTATTTGCCTTCCCAAGTCACCATTAGGTGTGATGGAGTACAGCTTTCCTGGGGATGGCTGAACATCTGCCTGGTCGTGGGAAGTGGTGAATGAATTGTTTTGCTTGGCTCGTGTTTGTGTCTTTTGCTTTAATTCTTAAAATATCTTTAGCTCAACCTATAAGTTTTCTCACTTTTCCCCTTGCAGCTTTTTTTACCTATCCCATTGTCAGGGAGTGAGTGGCTGTGTGGTACTTAGCTGCCTACTGGGGCCAGACCTTTCCTCTGGACAAGTCAGAAACCAGGGATATTTTTCCGCTTGTTTTAATGACAATTTTTCTTATTTGCTTAGCACTTAGTCTCTCCTGTCAATGCAAATAGTTGAAAAGGAAGCTTATCTGTTCTTTGTGGAAAAAGACAAGATTAATTTTACAGCATTCTGAACTGTTTGCTTACATGATAAAAGGGAGATACTTGCTCATATTTGGTCTTCCTACATGGAAAAAAATTCTCTTGTGTATTACTTGGTCAGGAACTTGCACATGAGGTTCATCCACTTTTGTTTACATTAAGCTTTGGATTTTTATTTGTTTATGTGTTTGTTTTGAATATTTCTTGACAGATATATCTTCCAAACACATCAGCAAAATGTGCATACTTCATTTTGCTTGTAGCATTTCTGTAACTAATTTGCTGCTTTCCCTGATTATACTCTTCTTCTCATACTGAGAAGCTTGGAAAAAGGATAAGGAAATACACACAATTCTCTTAAACTGAGGGGATTATTAATATGCTGATCCTATTTTTGTCTCCCCTTTTCATCTCTCATTGATGCTTTCTAACACATTATTTTAAGATTAATTATAAGATTAATTTTACAATTGCATCTCTGAAAATTCTGATATATCTGTAAATATCTGATTGCATTGTTTCCTTTACTCTAAAAACATTTACTGTATGTATCAGTGAAATGCTGAAGTACAAGTTTTGAACAGATTCTTCTGTTCTTACAGCAGTTAAAGATTTTTTCACTCTCAGTTCTGAAATTTCCTTTGTAAAAACATTTTGCCATCATCTTCCCAGGGTTTGTTATGCCTTTATATAATATCCACAACTCCTAAATTTCTGTAATCTAGGGTTATTGTTACTTTGGGAAGAGGGAAGCTAGCTACATGAGTAACACAGTTAATAGTTAATTTTGTCAGTTTCAACCAGCACGTTGGCCAGACATTGCAACTTGTATACAAACTACGCAGTAGTCTCTGAATTATTCTGTTCGATAGAAAAAGTATATCTTAGAGACAAAACATAGTTTGCCTTCACAAAAAATGCAAATGGTATGCAGACGTAGACTATTTATGAAATAAGTTACTACACTGCTGGAGCAAGGCTGGAAAAAAGAGATTTAAGAATATGTAGAAACATCATGTTGTGTGAAAAAGAGGTTTTCCTAATCGTCCTGTAGCTGAACTTTTGATAAAATATTTGTTGAATTAGACTAGAAATTTTATGAAACAAAGACTTGCATGAATAACTCTTTTTACAGCAGAGATCCTTTTCCTGGTAAAAATAATTAAGAAATTGGCAGGATTTTATTCTGGGGTTTTTTTTGGTTTGGCTTTTTTGTTTTGGGGGGTGGGGTGGGGTTGTTTGTTTGTTTGTTTGTTTGTTTCCCTGACCTAAACTTATGAGGATTCCTTAGAAATCTCCAGGAAATTAAAACCTGGTCAATGTCTTTTAAAAAAGAATTATCCCATTTAGGAAAGTCTATACATGTGAATAATTTGAAATGGCCTTTTGAGGTGTCATGTTTAAATTTGTTTCTGAATATTCCTCTTCTGTCTACAAAGCCTTGGCTTCATTGCCCCCTCCAAGGGAAGGAAATAAACAATTCCACAAGATCAACCATTTTTCTCTTAGCATAGAATCCATTGCGTGTGCAGGTGAATACTGGTCCCTGGCCTCCCATTCAGCCATATTTCTCCAGTGTCCATGTCTGCAGTGCTGTTAGATGTTGCAGCACTCAAGAAGTGGTTGCACCATATACATTTGCGTTGTGCATTGCAAGTCTCTCCTTATGACTAGATCTTTACAGGTACATCTCAGACCTACTACACATGCTGCCTTTAGCTTTTTTTGCAGTTTATTGAGTCATCCTGCAGCTATTAGCAGAACAAAATCTAGCTGATGATTTTTTCTTCAAGAAGAAGGAGCACAACTAACATGTTTAGCATGGCTAATGAAATTATTTTCTTCAGTTTAGATTTATTTTCCATAGCTTTTGCAGTGTATTGGGAATAATTTTTCGCTTTAGATTATTTTCATCCAGTAATGATAGGAAGAAAAAAAGGCAAGTGGAAGCTGTTGACTGTATTTTCTACTGAGCTTGTACTTAAAAATTTGGTAGATGTTTTGGAATATATAGTTGAGTGTTTTGTCTGGTTCAATTCTTTTAATTCCAGGAAGAAAGAATGTGTGTAAAGCTGTGTCACCTGAATTATTATAATATTTTTTCTAGCTGAGATATTTTTTTAAATCTATTATTGTACAGTAAAATCAGCATGAAAGTATTGACACTCCTCTGGAAATCCATCAAAAGAGTGTTTCTGATGAAGTCAAGTGCTGAAGTCTCCCAATATAGAAAGCGTTGGAATACCATGGTGATTGTATCTATAAAAAAACTTTACCCTGTCAAATTTCAGGGATTAAGAGCAAACACACTCTTCAGTATACCTTATGAAAAGTCTTTGGTAGGAAGAAAGACTACAGCACATAAATAGTGTGATTTTTTTCAAGTGTCTGAACTCACTCTACCATGTAGGCTGTTTGGAATGTCACTAGAGTTGGACTGGAAGGTTTATAAAACTGTGCTGGAGATTAAGGCTAATTTTTGCTGTGTATCTAATCTGTCATTTCATCAGGTTCATTGCTATGAAATTCGATGGACTCCTTGAACCAATATGAAGTGTGGGAGCTACACGAAAGTTCTGGCCTTTCAATTCAAGCTCTCTGCTATCAGTGTGCTGTCCTAATCAGGGTGACCTAAAATTTAGATATCAGTTCCCCTCTATCCACCATGTCAAATGGAAGCTTTTTCCATAAGCAATATACTCTCATAAAAGAATCCTTTCTATAATTTTCAACCTTAATTTATTTCTGTGTGGTTTACATTTTGTCTTGTGTTAGTCTATCTTGCAGTTTATGCTGTTTTTCTACCTCCACACAAGGATTTTCTTTCCTTATGACACCATCCTACTTCATCTTCCTACACCATCCCTTCATTCCCTCTTTCTGTGAAAAAAATTGTTCATAATTCCTCTCCACATCACAGCCTTCATTTTGGTAAAATGAGCAAGTCATGGTCTTTGAGTGCTCTCTGTAAAGTCAACCTTTCTCATTTCCCTGTTCAGGCTATGAAATTTTCTCTTCTGCTTTTGCAATTTTAACTCCTTCTTTTTTGAGTGAGGATAGCTAGAACTTTATGGAGTTTCCAGATGAAATCTCATGAGTACATTATACGATGGCATTAATATTTCCTGAGCCTCTGCAAATACTTTTGCTAATACACTCTTCTGCTGTTCTCTTTTTTTAATTATTTTTTAATTTTTTTTTTATTATTTAATGTTATATCTCTTGGGTGAGAGAGATTCTAACATCTGTCTTTTACTGCCATTTGTGTTATGTCCAGTTCAGTAGGTGCCAGGAACTTAGGTCCTATCGTAAAGTTTAATAATAAATTTTATTAGTAGTATCAATGAAATGCATCTCTCATTACTTGAGAATGTTGTTGATATGCATTATTAATCCTTGGTAACCTCATTTCTCTCTGTGTTTTTAGTTCATTTGCTTCTTATTCATACTGAACTTGCATGTGTTCATTTCCACAATTTCACTTCTCTGCTGTAGCTACCTTCAGGAAATGCAAAACGGCTGACAAATCTTACTGTTGCATATTCAGGTCTTGGTGTATAGTTCAGTCTGCACGCAGTCAAGTGTACAGATTTTTTACAGGAACTATATAAACAGTAGTCAGCATTATAGTACATAAGAAATGGAATCATAGAATTGTAGTCTTGTTTAGGTTAGACCATTAGGATCACCAAGTTCAATCATCAACCGAGTGCCAACACCATGTTCATCATTAAACCATGTCCTCAAGTGCCGTATGTTTTTTGTGCAGGAATAGTGACTCCACCACTTCCCTGGGCAGTCTGTTCCAATGCTTGACAACCCTTTCTGTGAAAATTTTTTTCCTAGTGTCTAATTTAAACCTCCTTCTGTGCAACATGAGGCTGTTTTTTGTCATCCTATCGCTTCTCACCTGTGTTACTTCACTATAACCTCCTTTTACATAGTTGCAGAGAGTGATAAGGTCCCCCTTTCATCTCCATTTCTTCAGGCTAAACAATACTAGCTCCCTCAGCTGCTGCTCATTAGACTTGTGCTCCAGCCCTTTCCTGAGCCGTATTGCCCTTCTCTGGACATGCTCTAGTACCTCAATGACCTTCTTGTAGTGACAGGATTTTAGGTATGTTCTCACAAGGGGCATGTACAGGAGAATGATCACTGCCCTGGTCTTGCTGGACACATTGTTGCTGATACAAGCCAGAGTGCCACTGGCCTTAATAAAAGTAACATTCATAACAGACTCTAATGAAGTGGCTACTTAGAGCACCATCTATTTATTAGACCAAATATAATTTAATTTATTCAGTGATTTATATAAAAAAATGTATATATTGTTATAAACTGTATAGACTGCAGCATTATACAACGACGAAGACAGAGAAGTCAGAATCTAACTAGACTTTCTGATACAATAAAACAGACTTTTACTATATAAAAAATGTGTTTTTATGACTTTAAATTCAAGATGATTGAAGACTGAGACATACAACTGCATACATTTCATTTTATACAGCCATATCAGTATGATATAATGTTTTTAGGCTATATACTGTATTTCTCAGTTTACTTAATGCATGTTATGTACAAAGAATACATTTAATTGAACTTGTAAAGAAATAAGTCTCAAAATCTAATGCTACATTTAACTTTTGAACCATTGGTTCTACAGCCTTATGCTAACCTAACCCTTGCAGACCAGGGATATCATTTTATGGGAACTAGGTGCAAGAAAGATGAAGCCAGATGGTCCATCCAATATGAATACAATATGAGCATCGCAGACTGCACAATGTATCTCCAAAAAAAGATCATAGAATAGTTTGGGCTGGAAGGGACCTTGGAAATCATATAGTTCCAACCTCCCTGCCATGGACAGGGAGATTTTTCGCTAGATCAGGTTGTTCACAGCCCGAGGTAACCTGTCCTTGAATACTTCCAGGGATGAAGCATTTACCACTTCATTTGGCAACCTGTTCCAGTATCTCAATGTCCTCTGAATAAAGTATTCCTAACATCTAATCTAAATCTGTCTTGATTTAAAACCATCCCCCCTTGTCCAGTCATTATCTGCCTTTGTAAAAAGTCACTCTCTCTCTTTTTTATAAGCCCCTTCCAGATACCGGAAGGCCGCAATGAAGTGTTCATGGAGCCTTCTGTTCTCTGTGCTATACAATCCCAGCAATTTCAGCCTGTCTTCATAGGAGAGGTCTCATAGGAGACACACTCTAACTGATCAATATCCTTCCTGTGCTGAGGACCCCGGACCTGGACGCAGTGTTCCAGGTTGGATCTCACCAGAGCAAAGAGGCAGAAACCCCTCTCTCGCCCTGCTGCCCATGCTACTTTTGATGCAGCGTAGGACACAATTGGCTGTCTGGACTTTGAGTGCCCATTGCCAGCTCACGTCCAGTCCCTGATCCACCAGCACTCCCAAGTCCTTCTCCGCAGGGCTTCTTCCAATCTGTACTCATGTCTGGATGACTGAACATTTTTATTTTTTTTTTGATTCCCTCTGTTAATGATGTTAATGAAACCTAGAGATTCTGAACTTTGGGGAAGTAATTTACAATTTTCAACTTTTTAAAAAACATGGCTAATGAGGCTGTTTAATGGACTAGTGCAAATTTGACCAGTTAAATTTTCCATCTATAAATTTCTTCTTGAAAAAAATTTTACTCTGTTTACTGACAATGTTGAAACACTTAAAAATGAAAAAGAGAAATCTAGTAGCCACAGATAAATCATTATATTAACAATTTTGAATTAAAATGCTGATTCATATATTATTCATGTGTTGCTTTTTCATCTTAGAAATAGAAACAGATTAAAAGCAGTCTCAGGGGAACTACCTTTTTGTTTGATTTTGTATAATACATAGCACAGAAGGATCTCTGAAGAATTGTTTAAGTAACCTAGATTGCTGCCTAGACTAGGAATAAGTTGGCAGAAAAGAACATTTTCCAGTCATTTTTGTCCTTTGTCAGCCAGACACTGAGTAACTGAAAAAAAAAATCCACATTCAACACAGAGAGATATAAACCAGTACTTTTTCATAAGTGTCATAGTTGTAGTCATTGCTGCAGTGATATGAAGTCATCATTACAATGTTTTTTCGGTGTCCACCTACGAAATTTAGAAGTGTAATTAAATAACATTCCAATTCATGTCAGACTAACCTTTTAAGAGAAGTATACACAAGTCAGTAATTTCACAGGTTACCTGAATAAGAACTACAAACCAAATAAAAATTTTATTCCAGAATGCTGCTTGAATGTGTCTAGCTTTTTAGAGAAATAGTGGCCATGGCTGCTATGTATCCAGAGTGAAGTCTGATTCAAAAAATGTTTGGTAAGAGGTATTTTGTGAGTTGTTAGAATATTAAGAAATTTTCTGCTGATCATTCCAAATCAGGAACTGTTTACGTGCATTTATCTGGTCTATACTGTGTGGTAGCTCCTGAAACTAATAGCAGAACCCAGCTCACAGGAAGAGGACTCTGCTCTGAATCTGTGGCATTATTGTATTTCGTTTAATGCAGGTGTTCTTGAATTTGCACCTAGCAAGAACAAAATCAAACCATAAAATACTTCAGTAGGCACTGAAGTGGGATTCTTTCCCTGTTCTTAGCTTTGCAAATTATCTGGTAAAACAATGCATATTCATATAAGGTGAACGAAGGCAAAGTTTCCTAGCACTCTAAAAAAGGTGTGAAGCGAGTTGGCTATCAGGTCTATTTGATTCGGGAAATGCCAACATAATCAACCCATCATATGTGAAGGATGCTTCAATTTCTTCTCAAACACAATACCTTCAGGACACATCTGGCCTTGCATGAGGTTAGGGACTACTTATTTTAGATGTAATAGTGCATATATAGTTAGGCGTTAAATACGTGCTCAATTTTTACACGCCCTTTTAGAAGAGGAACAAAATGTTTCTGTGATGGGAGATGTTGTTCCATTTTCTGGCACTACAAAAAAATTTCTCTGCAAGCTGTCTCTTCATCATTGTGCCTCAGTTTGTTTATAGGAAATAGGTGTAACATTTTCCAATGTTGCTAAATTACTCTGATAAATCTTTGGTTTATGATGAGCAAGTTCATAAGCATTTCAACATGTTTTTTTACAAATAAAATGTTTGTAGGACCTCTGAATGCTAGTATTCTGCATAGAATTTCAGCAGGTGAACTACCCTAAGTGGCCTTAAAATCTGACTACCCTAATCTACATTACTGGAGTAAGTTACAGAATACTAGTTTCTCTGAAATGTATTTGTAGTGTTTTGATGCTGGCTGGATGCCAGGTACCCACTAAAGCTGGGTTCATGGTTTTGAGATAAGGAGTGAGAGATCCCTTACTCTGTCACAAGGAAAACAGGCTCCAAGTCGAGATAGTAATTAAATTTATTAATAAAAGAATCAGAGCATAAGAAAGATAATTAAAATAAATCTTAAATACACTCTCCTTCCACCCCATCCTTCCAAGTTCTACCTTCTCCTTCCCAGTGATACAGGGAGACGGAATGGGAGTTATAGTCAGTTTCTGTTTCTACTTGTGCCCAGGGAGAGGAGTCACACATAATCACACAGAATCACAGAATTAACAAGGTTGGAAAAGACCATAGAGATCATCCAGTCCAACCTGTTACCTGTTACCCAGCCTATCACCAACCTATTACCTAATACCATCCCATCATCTAAATCATGGCACTAAGTACATCATCCAACAACTTCTTACCTACATCCAGGGATAGTGACTCCACCACCTCTCTAGGCAGCCCATTCCACTGGGGAATCACTCTCTGTAGCAGAATATTAGGCTATATTACAGCATGTCAGATTATGATACAATGTCTTAGGTATGTAAACATCATCTTTTGACTGTCCCGTGTCTCTGGGACAGTGACACATGACCATCTTTCCTTTTGTCTATTTGCAATGTTAACCTAAACAATCTTTGGACTATAAAACCAGATGAATTTGCAATAAAGAGAAGACTCCACTAGCTTCTCCATTTTGGCCCTTGTACATATTGTATATAGACTATCTTTCTTTCCTGGATCCTCTGATTAACAGCACCATGGAAACAAGGTCAGTATGTTTTGTTGACAGTTGTGGTTTCAAAGGGTCCCAATCCCTGATGCCACCAAATAGATGATTCCGGTTAAGGGATCGCAAACACGACTGGACAACAATTGGTGGCCTGTATGGGGACTAGATTTTGGGCAACGACTCTCTTTGTAAAAAAGATTTTCCTTTTCCTAAACCTCCTCTCACACAGTTTAGGAGTGTGTCCTCCTATTCTGTCACTGGTAGCCTGAGAGAAGAGACCGACCCCCACCTGGCTACAGCCTTCCCTCAGGTAGTTGTAGAGAGCAATAAGGTCTCCCCTGAGCCTCTTCTCCAGGTTGAACAACCTCAGCTCCCTGTTGCTCCTCATAGGGCTTGTGCTCCAGCCCCTTTACCATCCTTGTTGCCCTTCTCTGAACACATTCGAGAAACTTAGCATCTCCCCTGCTTCCTGGGGGTTCCCTCCCATGGGAGACAGTCCTTCATGAACTCCTCCAGCTTGAGTTCATCCCACAGGAGACAGTTCTTCAGACACTGCTCACATCGGTCACTTTTCCATGGGATGCAATCCTTCAGCCACAGGCTTCTTCAGTGTGGGTCTGCCACAGGCTAACATTCCTACCAGCAAAACCTGCTCCTGCAGATCAGGAGGTTCCTGCCAGGACCCTACTCCAACATGGGTCTTCCATGGGGTCACAGCCTCCTTCCAGCATTCTCCAGCTCCAGTGTGGGCTTTTCCACAGGCTGCAGGTAGATCTCTGCATCCCTGTGGTCCTCCCTGGGCTGCAGGGGCACTGCTGCTCCACATGGTCTTCATCACAGGCTGCAGGGGAACCTCAAGTCCAGCACCTGGAGCACCTCTTGCCCCTCCTTCTTCACTGACCTTGATGTCGCCATTGTTCACGTGTTCTCACTCTGCTCTTCTCTGGCTCCCATCTTCATCTGCCCTAAACTTTTTTTTCCTTCTTTCTTAAATATGTTATCACAGAAGTCTTCCTATCACTCCTGCTTGTCCTGGCCTTGGCCAGCAGTGGATCTGTGTGGTGGTTTAATCCACCTTTTAGCGTTCTGGGTGCAGGTTCAATGAAAGTGATGGAAAACTGAATAGAATGTTCAGCAGATGAACAATTTATTACAAGGAGTTTGAATTAGAGAGGTAGGAGTAAGCCACTGAAGACCCCAGAATTACATTGAGGGACCCCCAACACACAAGAAAAAACACACAAAAAGGGAAAAAAAAAAAAAACAAAAAAATGAAGGGAACCGTTCCTTTCAGCCAGATGACTAGTTGAAAGGAACAGGGAGGAAGGGTAGGAAAGGGTGTCTCCTTCTTTTCCCTCTCTGAAGGACTTCGGGCCCTCCNCTTTTAAGCCTTCTCCATCTCACGTGAATATCATCGCCTTCTTCCTGGCCAAGCCGGCTTCCCATTCGTCCAGCCAGTCGGGTCCCACCTCGATTCCGGTGTTTTCTCGTCGAAGAACTCATGAGTTTCAGTCATCAGGCACCATCTTTGTTTTCATGGCGGCAGCAGCTCAGAGATGCCACAGCGCCAACACGGTGCCAGGGCCAGCTCTCTTATCAGTGTCTGTTAGCAGCCGTGGTGCTGAAATTCGCGTCCACGGCTGGCCCGGGGCTGTGTGCCACTGCCCGCGCTCCGGGGTGGGGGTGAGGAGCCACCGCCCTGGAGAGACGCTGTGGTTTCCCCGTAGCCATGCCCCCAGGCTGCTGCTGGCCCCGGGAAGCCGCTGTGCCCGTGTGGGAAGGGACGGTCCCGGCTGCACATTTCGCAGGGAAGGGCTCCTGTGCTCCCAGGGAGCCCGGGGCAATAAGCTGCCGCCCAGCCCTGGCCCTGGTCCCGTCCCCACTCCGTCCCGGCCGAGGGCAACCCCCCTTCCTGAAACGGCTTTTGAGGAAAATTGAATTTTAAATCAGGTAAGTGGATTGCTCTCTTACATCCCCCTTCAAAAGCCTTGTTTTTCAAAGGGATACAATCTGTCCTGGAGCAGGCTGGCGTTGGCTCTGTCAGACACAGGGGAAACTTCTGGCAGCTTCTTGAAGAAGGCTCTCCTATAACCCCACACTTCAAAATCCTGGCACAGAAACACAATACAACATTAAATCAGAATGACAATTAAATGACCTGTTGCAAAAAAGGCCTCTAAGATATTTGCTAACAGACATTAGTAACCGATGGAATATTTGGTAATAAGGATTTTGACTGAAAATGTTAAAAATGGGGAAAATATTTCTGGGAGGAGGAGAAGAAGTATTTAACTTTTCAACTCAAGTGACTGATACAGACTCATAGGTAGCATTTTTTTCCACAGCGCACATTAACTGAATCTAATAGAATTCAGCTCAGCCAGGCAAAAAAAGAGCTAGACAGAAACAGATGTTAGATAACACAGCTGGCCAAAATGTTTGAATATAGCAAACATAAGCTTTTTATAAGGCAGGCTTTGTACAAAGTCCTGTTCAGTATGAAATTACTGAAAAGATGAAAGGCAATGAGAAAGTTGAATGTGTATTGTCTGCGAATGCAGCTTTCAAAACTCTGAACATTCAAAAAAGGATGAAGAGTATAGTTTGATAATGAAATGTATAAAGAAAAACTTTACTAACAAAGAAGTTTAGAATTGATTAATTATCTTTGCATTGTATTTCAGCAGTATGTAGGACTTAATGTCAGAGATATACAAAACCACACAGTCAGAGATATAGTCTTGATAACATACTCATCTTCTGTTCTTTAGGACATTGATCCTGGAACTTCGTTGCTATTGAAATGACAGAAATTTGTCTGGTTGAAAAATCCACAAGAATTTTCCTGTAATACTTGTCAACAGTTTTTCTATATTATTAAATGTCTTCCTTACTTTCTGATCTCAATAAAACTTGCACAAATGTGAAGCTTCATCCAAGCAAGTACTTTGTAAAAGGTTTTTTTAATCATTAATGGGAAGTAATTTGGGTTTTTGAATTGAAAAAATGAAGGGAAAGAGTAACAATTTAACATGTATATCACCAAAGAATTAAGGAAATCTTAAAACCTTAAGTACACAATACTGGCATATGAAGTAGCAATTATTATGCTGGTTAGCTATGAGCAATGTGCTCAGAAAATATTCACAGGACAGGCTAGCTGTCAGTGAAATGATCAGGTACTGGCCGCTTCATTAATTTGGATTAGTATCTAGTCAAAGGTAGATTATCAGTCACCATAAATTACGTAATTAAGTTTCCAAATGAACAACATTGTCTCCTTCCAAACGAAATGAAAGCATAGTATTTTAAATTTATAAAAATTATAAACTAAAATGATTTCTTATATTCAGGAAAACATTAAGGAAATAAAGTTAAGGATCAATGCTTTTAAAGAGTGACCAATTTTCTTTGTTTCATTTCATGACCAATTCAATATCACTCGGGAATTCATCACACAGGAATTCGGGTTTGCCATGTTATCATAAAAAGACTAGGATAATGAAACTGGAAGAAAGAGCTTACAAAAAAGCAGATGTGCTAAGCCACAGCAGTAGCTGAAAAGGAATGAAGCAAAAAAAAAGCCTACTCTTTCAGTGAAAAATGTAGGCATATTACAGGAAAAGTCATCATTGCTGTCTGTAATTAGACATATATTTAACTAGGTTACCAGACACTTCCCATTATCTTCTGTCATTTGTGTTGAAACTTTAATCACTTGGGCTGGAATTTTCTACACCATGACAGCAGCTTTAGGCCATATAGATTTACATCTTCTTTAAATGTCAGGTAACACCACTAGGTAGTTTCTTTAAACAAAAACAAATTGGAGAAGCAGCATTTTTTATTATGTTTTAAAATCAGAACTACTATTTTTAAGAACTTCTGGAGTTTTGGAGCTAAAACTCGAAATCTGTTACAATACGTGGGGCTTTATTTGATTGAGACTTATTCTGGGTAGATTACCAGCATAAGAAAGATTTGAGCCTAAAAACCCCAGAAGTTCTTTCAGAAGTTACTTCTGAGATAGATGAGAAGAGAGGTTTCTTTAACTATTGCAAGAGCTCCCTGAAATTAATTTACCCTTAGTAAGAATTTTTTCCTTCCAGCATGAATTGGATGCCTGCAGCAATTTCTGCAGAAGTGGAAAACCCTTGGAGCCATGGAGTGTGAAGCACAAAAGAGAATATGACTCTATTTCATATAGCATTCACAACTATGCCATGAAATGTAAAACAAAACATATAATCTCTCTCAGTTTTTCATAACCATGTTTTCATCAAGAGTGGATAGAGAATTCCATTTAGCGTGCCCAAAAATAGGTATCTGAAGAAGTGAGGGGAAGGGGTCAGAGAGGAGGAAGTTTTTAGTGGCTTGTCTAGATAAAGTTTTTTTCTATATCTAAAACTGGTTTTGATAAGAAATAGAGGAAGTATCGGAGGTTTTAGATTTAAATGGGCTGATGCACAATTTTTTTTTCACATTCTTTTCATGATATATGACACTTCATGAGATTTTAAGGTTGTGTATTGATCATTACAGAGAAGAGGAGAACAAAATTGATATAGCAATTTTTCCTTTCTGAATTGGGACTGTAGGTGAAACTTAGAAAGGATTCTGAATAGCAGAGAGATTAATCTCGCAGAAAAGTCATCCAAGCTGCATCCAAGTTGAATTAAAGGAGGAACTCCATTTGTACCTATGTTGAGAAGAAGCAGAATAAAGGAAGAATTTCAGCACTGATGCAGTGAGATGACAGTGCCGTGGGAATATGTGTTCAAAAATCTTTCTGACTGACAACTACCCCATCAAATGCATTTTACATTGCATGTCCTCAAGTATATTGTAACTACATATTTCGATTTTACTTGTAAACTCTTTTTTTCCAAACTCATAATAATTCCTGTACAAATCTTTGTCTAAAACATTTATAGATACACCAGGACTTTGTTGTATTGATTAGACTAATATCATAGGACAAGACTGACGAGGATGAAAACAGGCATCTGAAGATGAAGTGTTGCAAAAAAACACCAGATGAGTATATAGAAAGAAATACCGTCAATCTGGAGGTAACACTGCTTCAAAGATGGGCTTCTAGAGTTCAGAGGCTGGGAAAGTAGATGTTAACTGAAATATACTAAGCTATAATCTGCAGATAAAAATTTGGATGCTTTTGGCACTAAGCAGAGAGAGTTCAGGAAGGAAAAGACTGCATTGTGTGATCTCTTTAGAAACTGCTTAAAGACGTATTGGTCTGAATTCCATGGGTGCAATGCACTTCTTCTATTAAACTAAGTGAAATGATCAAGTAGCTGAAGAAGAGGATCCCTGATAAATGTTTTCAAAATCAAAGCATTCACAATATGGGAAAACTGTCATTTCAGCATAGGCTTTTGGCAGTTTTGTTCTTCAGCTATCAAATGTAGTTGACCGTACCATCTAAGCTCACAGCTATTCTCTGAAGCTAAATTTGCTAATACCTTTGAAATACTTACATGGTGAAAAGAACAGGAAGAAAATAATTTCTTTAAATGCAAGTCCTGAGAAGAACATATGAACACGTATTGCATTGAAAGATCAAAGCAATTATTGAGAAGATATTCATGAAGATGGAGCTGTGAAAAAAACAAATGAAAAATACCTATGTCAGGACTACAGTAAAAGTAAGCACACAAAGAAGTGAACCAAGACTATAGGTATGGTATACAGAGGGTTATACTTACGTCTCCCATTCTACAGAATATGAAATGCAAGTCATCATCATCATGGCTAGACTTTGCAAGCGAAGATATGAGAAGGGCTCTCCCCACGCTTGCTGCAAGCACGCTGATGGATAAAAAGGCTGATGCGGTACAGGCAAGTCCAGTTGCAAAAACCACAGTGGAAAGTCTCCTTATGTGGTAGTGATGAGACACGGTTCTTTCTGTGTTGTCTTTCCTCTTCAAGACTGATTCTATGTGCATTCTCAAAGGAGGCAGCAGTGTTATGGAAGGTGTGTCTCCATGTCTCTCAATTGGAGGCCAGAGTGGACCACTGATGGCAGTCAATATGACCAACACCGAGATGTTGTTTCAGGGAATCCTTGTATCTCCTCTTTGGGGCTCCTCTGTTGCGGCAGCTGGTGGCAAGTTCACCATAGAGCACAGTCTTAGGGAGGAGGTGATCCTTCATTCTGGAGACGTGCCCTGCCCATCGCAGCTGCGTCCTCAGCAGCATGGCCTCAATACTGCTGACCCCTGCCTGTTCAAGGACAGTAATATTAGTCACATGGTCAGTCCAGTGAATGTTTAGCATTGTACAGAGGCAGCGCTGATGGAAGCATTTGAGGAGTTGCAGGAGATGGTGGTAGATGACCCATGATTCAGACCCATATAAAAGAATAGACAGTACAATGGCTCTGTAGACACTAATCTTTGTATTTTTCTTCAGGTGTTTATTGCACCAGACTCTTTTATGGCATTTTCCAAAGGCTCTGTATGTCTTTGGTAACCTGTTGTCTATCTCTTTGTCAATCTTAACCATCTGAGGAAATGATACTTCCTAGATAGTTAAACTGCTGGGCTGACTTAAGTTCTGATTTGCCTATGATGATATGGGGATGATGGAAGACTTCCTGGGGTGCAGGTTGGTAAAGAACTTCTGTCTTCTTCAAGCTGACCTCCAGCCCAAAAAGCTCAGCAGCCTCTGCAAAGCAGGAAGTTAAGTGCTGCAGAGCTGTTTCTGTGTGAGCAACGAGGGCAGCATCATCAGCAAAAAGCAGCTCGCGGACAAGATGATTTAGGGTCTTGGTGTGGGCCTTCAGTCACCCTGGATTGAATAGGCTCCCATCAGTACGATATCGGATGTAAATGCCGTTATTTTCATTGAGGTCTGCCATGGCCCTTTGGAGCATCATGCTGAAGAAGATTATGAATAGAGTTGATGTGAGAATGCAACCTTGTTTCACACCATTAGCTATTGAGAAAGGCTCAGAGAGTGCACGGCTATATCTGACTTGGCTGTGGTGATTCTCATGTAGCAGGATAATAATTTTGAGGAATTTGGGAGGACAACCTAATCATTCCAGACCTGCCACAGGCCTTTTCTGCTCACAGTGTCAAATACTTTAGTGAGGTCAATGAAAGTAACATAGAGTGCTTTGTTCTGTTCCTTACACTTCTCTTGCAGGTGTCTGAGAACAAATACCATATCTGTGGTACTCCTACTGGCTCTGAAACCACACTGACTTTCAGGTAGACGTTGTTCTGAGATAGCTGGTACTAGTCTGTTCAAAAGTATTCTTGCGAGGATTTTACCAGCAGTAGAGAGCAAAGTGATACCTCTGTAATTTGAGCCATCTGATTTTTCTCCTTTTCTTCTTGTACAGGGCGATGCTAACTGCATCACGGAGATCTGGTGGTAGCTCGACTTTTTCCCAACAACGCAAAATGAACTCATGAAATTTAGCATGGATTGCTTGGCCTCCATGCTTCCAGGTTTCGGGGGGATTCCATCAATCCCAGTTGTCTTGCCAGTTTTTATCTGCTGTACGGCCTTAAGAGTGTCTCCCATAGTAGGAGCTGTATCCAGTTCATTTTTCACTGGTCATTGTGTAATGTGCTGAATTTCTGAGCCTTGGACTGCATGGTTGACATTGAAGAGGGCTTGGAAATTTTCAAGTACTTAGAAGTAAACTTATAGTGTTTTGTTTGACTTCTTTTTTGTTTGTTTGTTTTTGTGAAATCAAATGCATTTATGGTAAAATTGCATATATTAATGAACATGAAATGAGAGAGGATCTGCTCCCCAAAATACATCAGAGCAGGTGGAGATGCCTGAAGGCAGCTGTAGGAGTGGAGGGGAAGTAGAAGTGTCAGAAATGAAGGAGTGAAGTTGAGTCCGGGAATAATAGGGGGTGGAGGAAATATGCTTTTAGGTTTGGTTTGGAGTTCTTTTATGGATTTGGAGGTTTAGGGGTTGTTGTGTTTGTTTGCTTGTTTTTCCTCACTATAATTCTCTATTTGTAATTGGTAATAGATGAACATAATCTTTCCCTAGTTAAGTCTGCTTCACCTATCATAATTGATGAGTGATCTTTGTGTCTTTATCTGAGCCCATGAGGTGTTTTTCATATGATGTTCTCCCCTTGACCCATAGAAGAGGGGGAGCAAGGTGCCTGGTGGGCACCTTGCTGCCAGCAAAGATCAACCCACCACAAGAGCTTTGAGCCTTTCCTCTTGCAGAAGGGGTTGATTTTGCATAGTACAACTTTGGAAAAACATGCTATGCATTACAAAATGTATTTACTTGAAATTTCAAAAATGTTGAAACTTCTGCTATGTAAATTTGGCTATTGAGCTCCGAAATGTGGGTCTACAGTAGATCTAGAAAACTGTAGAAAGTGAATATATACAGTTATTTTGTTTCCTGAAAGCAGGCAAATTCCAAATGATTACATGTAGCATTATTAAGTAAATGTTTGAAAATAACCATGGCTTTATGAAGAGGCAAATTAGGATGAAGACATATTACCTTTACATAATATTCCACACCCACTGGTATTTATTCTTCTGTTGGTTGCCAGATATGAGTGAGTAGCTCTGTCTGTTTTCCTGAGAAAATCTAGGACCAAGTGTAAGAAATGTTTACAATAAATGGAATAATTTAGCTGTCACATTTATTAAAAGGATACCAGAATGCATGGAAGCATCATCAGAACAAATTTCAGCATTTTATTCAGACATGGAATTTCCAAAGTTTGCAGAAACAGGAATAGAGCAAAGTGAAGTCAAAAGTCTCTTATAATCTTTAGAGAGATGGACTGTTATTAGCATATAAAAGAAGACATCTTAGAATCAAGAAGCAGTCTCTCTGGTATGGTGGAAGAAAAGTTACAAAAGAAGACTCCTAAGTAACATGACCACCACCAATAATAATATATTACTTACCAATGAAGAAAGGTAGAGGTTTAAGCGTGAATAAATTCATGCTTTTCTTTCTGATAGAAGCTTTCAGATTAAACACTTTATAGCTTTCTGATCAAGGGAGCAGTACTTAGAGTTCTATGTGAGCATACCCAGACTGTTTGGTAAATTTCAGGCACAATGTAAAAAACCACACCAAGAGGGAAAGAAAATGTAGTGTAATGCAGTATGAGAGATATATTTAGTACTAAAATTTGATATGAACTTACTAGCTTTTGAGTGGTGATCAGAGAAAATGAGAGTGCAGAGCAGTCAGTCAGTCAGACATAAACATCAGAGATGTCTGAGGAGAAAAATTCTCCATTGATGGCAAATTTTGTCATTGTTAGCTCTCTCTCACTTCTAAATATTCTCTGCAGGAGAAAAAAATCCTACTCTTTGAAAATATTTTTTACTGTGCCTTGTGTTTACGTGCTTTGAGTGAAGTTAGTGAAGTTTCTCATTAAAAACAAAACAAAAAAACCCCCCAGGATATTATTGTATTCCAGGATTTTTTTGCTGGTGGTGGTATTGTTTTGGGTTTTTTCCAAATAATGGATACGGAATGTCTTCAGGAAGGTACTAATGAACATTGAAATATGCATTTCCTTTTGCAGGTGTGGAGACCAGAAAATATGTCTATCCTGTCCTCTGAACTGTATATTATGAGGGAAGTTTCTTTCTGTATATAATAATATTTTTGATGGTAGAAGACTTTAGAAATGGTTGCATATGTTCTTACGAAACTGTATACTCCATTTTGTTCTGCAAGCAATATTTTCCTTGCTAGGTTATCTTCATCCTTTTCAATTTCATTTTGTCTCCAACTTGGACTGAAAAATGCTGACAGAAAGTAAAAAATCTATGGTAGTAACAGCCCAGGACCTAGTGGCTCTTCTGATCAATGCAGGTATTGGACAGGTGAATTCACAGAAACATAGAATGGGTGAGGTTAGAAGGCACCACACTGGGTCATCTGGTCCAACCTCCCTGCTCAGGCAGGATCATCCTGGGGCACATTGCACAGGGTTGCATCCAGACAGTCCTTGAATATCTCCAGCAAGGGAGACTCCACAACTTTTCTGGGAAACCTGTTCCATGTGTGGCCACCTACACTGTAAAGAATTTCTCCCTTTTGTTCGGGTGGAACTTCCTGTACATCAGTTTCTGCCCTTTGCCTCATGTCCTATTGGTTTGCACCACCAAGAAGAGCCTGGTTCCATCCTTCTGACACCCTCCCTTCGGATACTTGGAACGGGGGCACGGGTCTCTTGAGCCGTTGCACAAGCAATCCTCCTGTTAGCATGAGTTAGAAAAGGCTGTTGGCATAAGTAGGCCTCTGCAAGAAAATGCAAGCCGGGCTGATAAGGAAGTGTTAGGTTGTTTACGACGAGCAGAAGAAAGAGCTCATCGGTGAAGAACGTGGGAAAGGACCCTGGAACAAGACACTGCAACTTTGTAGCAAGGAACTGCACCTGTGGCAAGACCAGTAAACACTGGGAAGCCCCGGCATAGTTTAAGAGTTAAACAGTGCAAACGTAACCATTTTAGAGCTTGGCCAATAGCATAGTGCCTGGTAGGCATAATTAACCAGAATGTAATAAAAAGGTTTGGATTTTTGCAATAAACGGAAGCTTGCGTTACCAATCATATTGATTGACTGCTTGATTTCCCCGCCATCCGCAGGTTCCCCTTTCAGTCATCTCTTCTTGAGGCTGAACAGGCCCAACTCTCTCAGCCTGTCTTTGTCAGAGAGATATTCCAATCCCTTAATCATCTTTGCTGCCCTTCACTGGACCCACTCCAGGACCTTGTGCTGAGGAGCCCAGAACTGGACACAGCATTCCAGATGTGGCTTCACTAGGGCTGAACCGTGGGGCAGGACTACTTCCCCCAGCCTGTGGGCAATGTTCTTCCTAATGTACCCCAGGATTCTGTTGGCCTTCTTGTGCACTGCTGGCTCCTGGAAACCTGGCTCCTGGACCCACAGGTCCTTCTCTGCAGAGCTGCTTTCCAGCACGTCAGCCCCCAGCCTGTAATGGTGCAGGGGATTATTCTTCCCCAGGTGCAGGACCCTGCATTTGCCTTTGGTGAACGGCATTAGGCTCCCCTCTGCCAAACTCTCCAGCCT
Organism: Serilophus lunatus; assembly: GCA_013399895.1. Taxonomy (NCBI): domain Eukaryota; kingdom Metazoa; phylum Chordata; class Aves; order Passeriformes; family Eurylaimidae; genus Serilophus; species Serilophus lunatus. Next base: position 277,080 of record VXBA01001485.1, read on the forward strand.
GTCCAGGTCTCAATGAATGGCAGTGCAGCACACTAGGATATCAGACACACCTCCCAATTCTGTATCATCATCAGACTTCACGGGGGTGCATTCTGTCCCTGCACCCAGGTCACTGATGAATAAATTGAACAAGACTAGATATAGTACTAACTCATGAAGAATTGATTCAAATAAAAAAAGTATGTATTTAAATCTTTAAGAATGGGAGGAAAAGGAATTTCTATCTGGTGGAGTACGCTAGATATTAAGAGAAAGTGTATTTCATCACAAAAAGGACTCAGAAGACTTGTTCAGGAAATTGTCCCTGTAATTAGTCAGATAATGGTAGCTGTCATATTTTTGACTACTCAGTGTGAAAGATCACAGTTTGAATAGCTACTTCATATGCTTAACAATTTGTGTTTGTTAATTGTATGTGTCTTAGACACTAAAGGTAGAACACTATTTTTGTTTCATGCAGTTAACTAGTTTCAACAGGAGATGCTGGTTTATCTGAATTCTAGTAAGAAAGGTACATACGTTTGCAGGACAGGTAACTTTACTAAAAGTCTAGAAAAGATAATACTGTTATAAAATACCACATGCCTTTCTGATGCATCATTTTATGTACTTATAATCAAGACATGTCATGCTTCACAGATCCAATCCATGGCTACTGTCCTTAAAGAGTCTTGCTCGCAGTACGGCTTCATCAGTCACTGGGAACAATGAAACCTGTGATGCTGACTTAGCTTTAGAGGGTCCCTTGGCGATCATGGGACAATACTCTTATTAATAAAACAACAGTTTGAAGTGATGCATCTAATATTTCAAGTGAGCAAGACAATATTATATGCATGTTTTCGATTAAATGCACACTGACTACATGTATATTGAATAATTTTGCAGACTGTGTATTCATTGTTTAATTACACTGATTAACTATGCCTTGATTAAGTACCAGTCATGTGGTATCCATGATTTACAGAGGCATATGCCTGGATTAGTCATTATGTGAATCACTAACTCCTCATACAGCAGTCCTCAGGCAGATTACTGCAGAGTCAAATTTCATATGCAGTCACATGCAGAAATTGCAGTATTGAAATCTTAAGGGCCCAGACCAATAAAACTTCACTGTACTAACACAGTATGTTTCATAAGAGAAAGGTCACTGAAAGGCTTCTTCTCAGGCTCCAGATAAATAATACTGTTATAGTATGAAGTTACTAAAATTATTTCTGGAAGGAATTGCCAAATGAGCCCAGTAATGGAAAACTTTAGCTCAAAGAAACTAAGCAACTGCAAAGTGATCAAAAGAGTCCAGACAAATCTTTTCAGAAACTTATTGTTTACTTGGTTCATCACAAAAGTGGTTGTCTGCCATGCATAACATCACATAGGTGATGGTACTGATTTTGATGCTCCAAACAAAATAAACACAAGCATATAGCAGAATATCACCGGCAGAACAGATAGAATTTAGGTCTCTTTCAACACGGAATCCTCTCATGACATTGCCAATGAAAAAAATAATTCAAAAATAAAAAGGACATGTTCTAGGACAGAAGTGGGAGAAAATACTTCCCCTTTTGTTTTGTAAGGAGAAAAAAAAAATCAAAAATATCCTTGTGTAACAAAAGGATAAACCCATGCTAGAAGAATTTGGAGGGTACGTTTGCCTCAAGTGTCAGAAATCTCAACAAATCCTGCAATTCTTTTACCTTCTTACTCTAAAACTTTCATCATGGCCCTATTGGCAACTTTGAGGTGGTGCTTTCAGGCTCTCTTTAACCTAAACAAATGTTTACTGAAGCAGATGTTTGTTCAGTTACTGCACATCTGCAGTTTGGACCAATCCTACTGCAAACCGTGTCCCCAAAGAGGGAGATTTGGAAAACTGTAAAATTTGTATTATTTGTTGAACAGAAACAGAAAAAATATTGCCTTAAAGTAGCTGACATTGTCTCTCTAAAAGTGAAGGTTCAGTCTTTCAGTTCAACTGACTAGAACAGCTGCAACAGAAAAGAATTTTAGCTATACATGTTCTACAGCTGGACATTATGTAGGAGCAGAAAGCTATGCAATAGTCTAAAAAATAGTTTCTTTATGGCACATCACACAAATAGAAATTTGACTATATAGAAAACAACCGGAATTCAAGAGGAAGTCCTCATTTTTGGATGTTTTATTTTTCTGTATTTTCATGAAAGAGGGTGCGATTTTACTTGCCTATACCCAGATGTCTTAGTCAAACTGTTTATAAGCCAAAAATGGTAGAATCTGAGACAAAAAAAAAAAAAAAAAAGGAAAAGTAAGAGGAAAAAAACCCCCAAAATCAAACTTCCACATAATAATGTCTTAGTTATGTTTTTGCTAAATTGTAGGGACAATTTTACCACTGAGTTCAAAAGAGTCAGGATTAGGAACAGTTTAAGAGTCCTTCAAAATCCCAGGTCATGGGCACCACAATTGATTCCTACTCGGATTAAGAAATACATGGTTTTCAGGGAGTATCTAGCAGGAAGCAAGCAGTCAAAAAGGCCTAAAATCCACTGGAATCTGTAACGTTCCTCAGAGATGGAATTTATGAGAGGAAAAAAAGTATTATCGACACAAAAAATTGCATTTTGTTAGAGTGCATAAACATCTTCTGCTTGCCACATGTTAAATCCTTGGGAAAATGCTGGGTATTGAAGCCAGAAATGCTGCTTTGGAAGAGAAATATTTTTTGCTCTCATAGGATGCTTCCCTTCTCTTTAGCAGCCTATTTTTGTTGGGTATTAGGTTTTGCTCCATTTTCCTTTGTGTTTTTCACTCTCTAGATTGGAATAAAATAAAGCCACTCAGTGCTCTATGTATTTGCATGCTGATCTCCATGGACTGTTCCAGCAGTCTATCTTTGATTCCCTATTTACATACTATTGCCATTGATTGCTCTAATTGTTTGATCCTTGCGCATCCATTTTAGGTGTAACAAGTTAAGATTTTATTACCTATAACCAATAATTACATTAAGACAAATTAATTTGTAACACTTAGGGCTCAGTGTGTTCTGTATGCACTTAAAATGCTTCTGTATAGTATGTCTAAAGCATTCTTAGGGATTATTTAATTCAGTGAGTCATGTTAGTTTTCAGACAATTACCATTGCGATAATGCAAATCATACACAGAGATGATTGGGATGGGTCCTTACGGATCAATGTAATAGTAGATCAGTAGTTTGTGTCTAGCATGTCACATAATGCAATGTGATGGCTATGTTTCAAAAGCAAATTATCAGTAGCTGATTTCTCATAGAATAAAAAAGAAACCAGAGTTGTACAGGCACAGAGGAGCTCTGAAAATCATTGGAAACCAAATACTATTTGTAACCTGTTAAATCCAATGTAGATTGTATTAAATAAAGATGCCCAAAACAGTGTTTTCACACCTTTTCAAATCAAGAACAACTTGACCATCTGTCCTCCCTGGAAGGAGTAATTTCATTTTTGACAGGAGCTACTGCAAGCTGAAGTTACAGCTGAGGACTTTCCCTAGAAAAGTAAAATTATTATAACAGCTTTTAAAACCAGCTTTGTACTTGAAAAAAATAGATTCTCTGGCATCTGATAGGGGATACAGCAGAGAAATTTTTAGTAACATTTGTTCCTTGAAGATAACAGTAGCACAGCACTTCATAATCTAATTGCATTTATGATATATATATAAACCCAACATGTATTTATAGATCTTACACAATGGCACTCTGCTCTCCCTCTTGATGTTTTATCCTTACCAATGAAGTCTTCTCTGCAGCAAAATTTCCCAGGAAAAAAAAAATTAGGTTTTCCAGTTCTGAACTAAACAAAGGAAATCAACTTCCCCGCCTGCTGTGGCTGGCTGAATACAGAGAGAAAAGTAGTGTTAATTTAAAACAAAATCACACAGTGAGTATCCGTTCACAGCTGTTCTCGTATTCTGCTTGCTTTATACAAGGCAGTAGAAACATTTGTCCGAAACAAATATTTTTCCAAGGGATAGCTCTGATAGAATTGTTTTATTTGCAACACATCTGCCATTCAATGAGCAAATACATGCTCTGGTCTTCTATGAATCTTACCTTCCAGTGTGGCTTCCAAAGTATCTGGGGTTTGTCAACTCTGCATATTTTTAGATCCTCACTAATGCATATCAGATTAATTAATTAATCTTTTTGTAATGCCAGAAATCTCTGCTTGTTAGCACGATGCTAGGACTATCCTATACAAAGAGGCTGATTTTTCCTCAATTTCTTACTCATTTTCAAATAACTGCATTACCTCACATTTCCATGTGAGACAAAAACTAGCACATGCTGATTTATAAACCTTCAGAATGAAAGGTAAAGGTACTGCTACTGAACCAAATGGCAATATTTTTGATTTCTGTGAGACCCAGTGAAATTATTTTCAGGATCAATGGCCTTATTAACACCAGAGAGAAAGTGCAGATGGATATTACAATTATTTTTAACTCTAACTTATCCATTGTAAATGTGGCAAAACATGAGATAACTCTGACCTTCCACATGATCCTCCAAAGCATTCCTCAGGTTTCTTAGGAGTTAAATGGTTCTTACTTAGACTTGAAATAGGTAAGTTATCATATCTTTAACATATCTTTCAAATGTCAGCTTTGACCCGGAAAGTACAGAGTTATGGAAGTGTGTGTCTTCATGGAGATAATGCATATTAACCTCATAATTTTACCCCAGAAGGTTTTGTTCCTGTTCTTGTTAAATAATGAATAAAACTTTGCTTATTGTCTGTAAAGATGATATTTTATCCTGTATCAAAGTTTCAAATGACAACAAATGATTTTCTAAAATGTCTTCAAAAGTATCGCTTCCATGAAGAACCCAGATGCGTATCACCCATATCTTTTTCCCACATCTTATAGAAAAGTGGTTGAGGATAGACTGCCATACCCTCACACTATAGGTTGATGTTCTTTCTGAATGTGGACACAGCTCCCATTTTCTACCAATACAGAAACTTTTCCATTTTTGCATTTTAACTGCTAAATCCATTTTTCTAGTGTTGTATCTTAAGATCATTCGTATACAGATATCACAGTAGCACCCGAGGACCACAGAACTTCAAAATGAAGATCTTCGTTTCACAGTGCTACACTGATGAAATAAAGAACTATACTGATTTTATTTGAAAGGGGAATAGGAAGTGCAAAATCTAAGTAACTTGCCCAAGATGGATAGTGTCAAAAGAACCTGTCACCAAGCAAGAGCAAAATCTCAGTTCTCACTAATATGTGTCTATCATCAGGGTCACAGGAAGGTGGCTGAAGTTGTAGTTGAACCAATGCTCAAGATTACTGGTCCTAGGAACTTCTAAGTAATGTGCTCACTTACAAGATAACTTTACCAAACTGTAATAAAAAATGCTTTCAGGCAGTTCCGTATCTCTTTTGTATCCGTGTCTACAATATCCCAAGCTGATCATATCACACTCCATCCAAGACATTGTTATTTTTTGGTGATGGGATACCATCTTCACTGATTGATTCCTGAGACAGCAGCTTCCAGCCAGTGAGACACTAATAAATGGAAGGTAGGAACTACACTGCTTCTAGGTGGACTACTGGTCTCTTTTCTTCAGGACATATCAGGCTGATGCTGTTCTGAGAAGACAAAAGCAAAAAGTTAAAAGATGAACCTCTCCTACTTCCCTGTTGCATTGCTACTGGCTTTGAACAACATTTGGATGACAGTGGTAATTCAAGGGATCTAAGATGGGGAGGAGAGATAGTGAAAGGAAACAATCAGTGGGAGAAATGAGAAAGCAAGAAAGGTGGATTGACACTCTCCAACTTCTTTCTCTTCTTTTCATTTTTTAGTGATAATGGTATCAACCCCCGCAATCTTTCTGAAAATACCTTGCTTTTGGTTATCCTGATGCATATTCAGCACATGATATCTATCATTTTCTAGACATCTGTTTATGAATATTGGTACACATTTAAATATTTATGATAAAAAAAATTAAAATATTCATAGCACATAAGGGACCAGTTTACACCTTGATTTGACCTATTGTGACATCTCAAACTCAATTGTTTGTATAGCAAAGGCACTAAAAGCAGTGAGGTATTTTCTTATTCTTCACTTTTCCTCCCCTTTTGTGATTTTCCACATGCGTTTGCCCTAGCTCTTCCTATACACATATGTATCTTCTATAGTTGTTTTACCATCCTACTTGCAGAGGTGGTATCAGGAGAAAAAGAAAGGCACTGTTCCATCTATTGACTCAAAAGAAGGTATCACCTTTTCCAAAAGAGCCCTTTCTGTTTGTTTGGCTATGCCAAATTTAAAGGGCTGAAGACCTCAGAGTGCAAGTTGGGGAAGTAGAATGTGTAGCTCCATGCTGGAAGGAGATAAGGGAGACTGTGAAATGCTAGACGAGAAAGAAAGAAAGGAATTTTAGCTAGGAGTAGGTCATTCTTCTTTCCTAGAGAAATGGCTATTATTAATTTTCTGTGGCTTATATTTCCCTCTCAGCAGAGTATTTATCTCTCCAGGTTACTGTTGTATAATAGTAAATTCTTAAGGTTTGTTTTTCTTTAGGTCACACAGTGACAGATAGCTTTACAGCATTTCCAAATAATTCAACATCTCTCAAAAAAAAAAAAAAAAAAAAAGGTTGTAGCAGCTATTAATATATGTGGCCCTCAAGGCTAACAGAAAAACTGCAGCCTTTATTATTTTTTTAATTTCTAAAATGTGGGTTCGCTGAGGTGTGAGTGGATGATGGTGTAAATTTTTAAACAGTGGCACTCTCTGCTGTTATTCTGTAACTACAGACTTCTGTAAATACAGCTTGTCTCAGAGGACTGCAATATTTGAGCGATGTCCTCCGTTTGAACAGTGCAAAAGCATTTACTAATAATTTGAAGTCTTCAGAGGTGTTCAGTATCCACTCACTCCTTCCATTAGAAGTCAAGAAGCAAGCGTAGCATCCATCATCTATCACACTGGGGTTGATTCCTGAAGATGGAGTTACCCCTGAAACGACTTTTGGCTTCTACTTTCTGCTTCCTCCTCCATCCTCCCACCTCCTGTCCGTGAAAGAGGGGAAAGTATTAAGTGTTCTTATGCTTCATAAACTTAGCAAGGCTGAGTTAACTGAAATAGACTATTTGAATATGAGTACAGGATGGAAACCGACAAGCATTTTCAGTACTACAGTGCTTTATGGTTTCAAATTCTTATTGACTACATTCCTGATCTGATCCCCCTGCTCCTTTAGGTAAGGAATGGGGAACAATGTGGATTGAAAAACTCTTCAGTGAAAATCTCCTTGGAAATACTGCGTGAGTTACACTTTATAGTGAGTACAGGAGTATGTGATAATACCATTCTCCACATCTTAGGGAGAGCATGGATTTAAGCTATGGGCAGTACCTCTGAGTGCTCAATTTATCCTTGGCACTCTGGATCAGCAAGAAGAACTGGAAAAATTCATGCAGAAAGACAAGTTTATTTTGGCTTCAAATTTTTTCCATTGCAGGAATTCCTCATATTTTTTTAATAGCAGAATATACATGCTAAAAGCTGTAATAATATTCTACAGAAGAAAAAGCAAATAAAGGGGAAAAATTAAAGTAGAATTAGGTCTGTGGTGTGATAAGGATAAGGAAGGAATAGAGCAAATCTAGGAAGCCTCAATATAAAGTGAATGGCTGGTTAAAATTTTTAATTCTAATGATGATTCTGCCTATATGCTATGGGAAATAGGAGAGTAGAGATGGAAATGATTGTAACTGATGTTGGCACTAAATTCAATGAGATAAATAAAATTGTCTTGGGGATGGATAATTATGAAATAAATGACATTTTAAGTCATGGATTTGGTGGTAAGGATTTGAAGCATCAGTACAACCAGTAAGATACAGGGAGAAATAGAGATGAAGAAGGGCAGGAGAAAAATATTTTTATGATAAGTGAATACCTGATAGGATTGTGGAATAGGTAACTTGAACTGGTTTGGACAACTAGAAGCTTTGAAGAAAAAAATAAGAAAAAGACAAAATGAAATAATAAGGAATAGGTGTCCAAAAAAGTAGATTAGACTGAAATGGCATCTTACTTTCAAAAGATAACTGGGTTCTGGAACAGAAAGATATTAAAAAATCTAATTAATCTGTATCAATACATAACTTACTTTTTAATAAAGCTCACAACAATTCCACGTGGCGATTTGGTAAGAGAAACTGTGACAAATATAAAGGGTTTAAAGTGATGTGGGGGTTTTGGGAGGGGGGTGCTGGGGGTTTTCTGGAGGGATGGTCCTGGGGGGCCTTGGAGGGAGGGGGGAGGAAAGGGGTGTTTCCTTTTAAACTGTTCGCTGGCTCCCTGTTCTGTTGTAAACCCTGGTTCTGTAAATCCTGGATTTTTCCCTTAAAAAGAAACGCTCAGGCTCTTCACCCAGCCTTTTGCCCTCTGGGATGAGGGGGCTGAGGCAGCCCATATTCCTGCCCAGACCTTTCCCCTCCCTGCTTGGTTTCTTGCTCAGAGGTAGGTGGGGGTCGCCCCCGCTGTCTTCCTATGGTCCTCCCTTGCTCTTCCCCCCACCTTGCCCTTTGGGGCTAGCTGGAGGGGAAGGAAGGGGATGCCCAGTCACTCTGTCCCGATTGGGGGAGGCGGTGGGGGTCACTCCAGATGTTCCCCACAGTTTTTTCTTAGCAGGAACTCACCGGGAGATGCGGACGGGCGACAGTAGAGGAGCGGACAGAGATGGGAGCAGTGCTGCTGCTGGCACGCACGCCGCGTGCAGCGGCGGTTCCTGGTGGCACTGCTCCCTGTTCCCCTGGGCAGCGGCTGATCCCGGTTTGGCGCGGTGATCTCAGGAGTGCCCCAGTAGCTGTGGGCGGCAGCGAGCAGTGGCTGCGCTGCCATGAGGGAGCTCGGGGGGGTTCCTGCGGCCCCAGGGAGAGCCCCAACATCCACGATGGGCACGGCGGCTGCTCCAGGGGGCCATGGGCAGCCCCGTGGTCCCGAGACACTGTCCTGCCGGAGTCCCTGGGGCAGCGGTGAGGCCCCGTGCTGGTGGTGGCTGCACAGACGGGTGGTGGCCGCTCTGGGGGTGCCGCAGCTGGCCCGCGGCTGCTAAAAACATGGCGCTGTCAAGCGGCAGGCTCACGGTTTTGGTGGGAACTGCCATTTTGCTGGAACCGAAGATTTCGAAAAGAGGGGTGGAGCCCGGACCGCTGGCCAATCTGAAGAGGGCGAAGCCAGGAAGAAGACGGCGAGAATCACGCAGGACTTGGAGGGCTTAAAAAGCCTGAAGATGGAAGTCCTCTCTCTCTTCGGCTTCCTGCGAGCTGGGGAGCAGCAGCATGGCCCCTCTCCTCCTGACTTCCAGGCCCTGCGGCTTGACTCTGCCCACCTCCATCAGCACCAGAGCCAAGCCAACACAGTCACAAGTGGAAAGCTTCCTCAAATAGCGTCCCTGGGTTGGGGGGGTGCTTTTCACTTTTTGTGTTTTGCAGAGACTTCAAGGGCTGGGAGTAATTACCATCAGAAGGAGACAGAGAGAGAGGAGAGGAGCGGCTTTCCCTTTCCCCTGCTTTTCCTTGGCCAGCCTGCCTGGCCTTTGAAAAGCAGTTTGTTTATTCCCTTTTTCCCTTTTCCCTTCTTTTGTGTGGCTTTGTCGGGTGTAATTTTTGTGTTAAGACTGGGGTTCCCTTAAATTGTTTTCTTTCTTTGGTTGAGCTCCAGATGAATAAACTGTTTCCCTGTTGTTCAAATTCTGTTCAGTCTTCTGGTCACTGTTGGGTGCTCCCCTAGTGAAAAGCAGTGGTCTTAAACTACCACAAGTGAGTACAGTTAAAAGGAAGAAAAGAGATGGATAATGCCAAACCAAGAAATTATAAGCTAAATGTTAAAAGTGTTAGTAATTTTCAAGATTCAGGTCCTTTGATGTTGTGATTAATGAACTTCACTCAAAAAAGTAGAAATGTTCTAATGAAATGTGTTGAATACTTGAAAATGGCAAGTACTTTGAATATAGAGTAGTAAAATGATATTACTCAGCGATAGTTGACATTAGGATCGACATAATGTAAACAGAATAGCACATAAATTAGGAAGTACAAAGGACGCTAATTATTAAAGACTAAAAAATGAAATCAAACAATACTGTGTTAAATTCCTCATTCATAGTGAGGAGAGATGAATTTGAAAAAGTGCAAGAAACAGGCTGTTATGATTCTCAGGGGGAGGAAGAGTCTATTTCATGAAAGGATGCTGAAAGAGCTAAGAATTTTAGCAGAACAAAAGCAGAGAATGGATAAGATTTCTGTCTTTAAATACATCAGGATGGTAAAGCCGGAGACAGGAAGGAAGTGTTTAAGCTGAAGAATGGTATTGGCTCAAAAACAAGTGGGAACAAACTGTCCAGGAATAAATTTAAGCTGGAAAGGAAATGTGGGTAGAATACTCTGGTTTTCAAGAAAAAAAATTGTTGGAAATTGGTTATATTATGTTTATTATATTTATTATATCATAGCTGGTTATATTATGTTTATTATATCATAGCACAGAATAGTGTAAGATTTCCTTCTATAAGAGAAATTCTCTGCCAGTCCTCTGTTATTTTGTGCAAATGTGTAAATGACTGCGTGTATAAATATTTAATTTGCAGTGAAACTGAAGGTCATCTGGGATTATTTAAATACAGATGGGAAAGACAGGCTAATTCTATGTATTTATACAGTAGTTACAGTAATGGATTTTGATGAGTAGATAAACCTACCACTCTGAACTCAGGTGAATGGTATTTTAGGAAAAATATGTCTATGCATGATATCTATAATACTTAGATAAAATTTTGGGTTAAACTGTTTACATTCTGTTCCCATGCTCAAACCAATTTTGTTGGCTTAACCAAAGCACATAAAAAGATATTAAAACTGATAAAAAGTAAGAAATATACCTCTGTGGCTCCATAGGTTGGTTTTTGTTCTATGTCTCTGACAGGCTGGGTTTCTGTTTATTCATTTGTTCGCTTTCATCATAGGAGTTAACTTTTAATGAGCAAATGGATTTGAGTGGGACGATGGTAGAGAAATCTGTTATTCCAGTTTAGAAATGAGAAAACCTGCCTAGAAGATAGTGTGAGAGAGTACATAGTCGTTTTTGGGGAGAAATGGATGAATGAATTGTGTGGTGTATCAAGAGGATATCCAGACTATAGTATTGAGATAGGGAGGGTGTGAGCTATAGAGGCCAAAATGCCAAAGTGGAAATGTTAGTAGATAGGGCAGGAAATTAAGTGATGGAGGAAAAACATCAGCAGAAGCGTCAGAGGTTCAGAAGCTGGTTTTTTATATGCTGTTTGAAAAGGTCTGAGGTGAGGTTGAAGTGCTGAGGGGAGTTTTTCATGTTTGCAGTGAAAAAGCAGTGAAGTTCACAGGAATACAATGTTTGTAATATAACAGGGGTGAGATTTTTGAGAAAATGCCCAGAAAGTTTGGCTCAGTTTGCCCTCGTCTTGAACATTTTCTGTGATGCTTTAGTTGCCTAAACACTGTACTGTTTCTTGGACATGTGTGTTACACAGAAAGAGCATCCTCAGGAGGGTTCAGCATCAAACAGTTGCACAGTCTACCACCTGTGAGCTGACCTGCTTTTTCTGAGTGCTGTTGCTCGGAGACACACCAGCAATACACATCATTGTTTATGTTCTTCCTCTGCCCTTGAATTAGCTTTTGGTCTTCTGTTTTTTATTCATGCCTCCATTCCTCACCGTTTTGTTATAGCCAAACATTATATTAATGCCTTTTCAAAATTGTCATACCTCAGTTTACAATTTTAAACAAGAACTGTTTATCACCAGTTTTCAATATCATTAACTTCTGTCACTTATAGTATATTTCTTAAGTCATTGTTTCTATAAAAAGCAGATGAAATTTATCATTGTGTGAGATAATCTCATTTTTTGGGTATTCGACATTGATTATGTTTACTCTCAGGCTGCCAAAATTACTAATAAATGGAAAAGCTACAATTAGCACAGAATCACAGAATTACTAGGTCGGAAGAGATCTCCAAAATCATCGAGTCCAACCCTTGCCCTAATACCTTGACTAGACTATGGCACCAAGTGCCACATCCAGCCTTTTTTTAAACACATCCAGGGATGGTGACTCCATCACCGCCCCGGACAGACCATTCCAATACTTTATTACTCTTTCTGCGAAAAACTTCTTTCTAATATCTAACCTATACCTCCCTTGACGCAATTTGAGACTGTGTCCTCTTGTTCTGTCAGCTGCTGCACGGTGGAAGAGACCAACCGCCACCTGACTACAACTTCCTTTCAGGAAGTTTTAGAGAGTGATAAGGTCACCTCTGAGCCTCCTTTTCTCCAGGCTAAACAGTTCCAACTCCCTCAAACGTTCCTCGTAGGGCTTGTGCTCCAAGCCCCCCACCAGCCTCGTTGCTCTCCTCTGGACACGCTCAATCATCTCCATGTCCTTCCTAAACTGAGGGGCCCAGAACTGGACACAGTACTCCAGGTGCGGCCTCACCAGTGCCGAGTACAGAGGTAGAATAACCTCCCTGCTCCTGCTGGCCACACTGTTCCTAATGCAGGCCAGGATGCCGTTGGCTTTCTTGGCCACCAGGGCACACTGCTGGCTCATGTTGAGTTGGCTGTTGACCAGTAGCCCCCCAGGTCCCTTTCCACCTGGGCACTGTTCAGCCACATTGTCCTCAGCTTGTAACGTTGCAGGGGGTTTTGTGGCCAAA
>VXBA01001485.1:290255-312676 GCA_013399895.1 Serilophus lunatus
CCAGTCTTCTGGAACCTCACCAGTGAGCCACGACTCTTGGTTAATGATGGAGAGTGGTTTTGCAAGCTCATCTGCCAGCTCCCTCATCACCCTGGGATGGATCCCATGTGATCCCATTGATTTATGAATATACAAGTGTCTCAGGAATTCTCTGTCTGCCTCTTCTTGGATAACAAGAGGACCATTCTTCCCGCTTACACCACTACCAACCCTTGAAGACTGATGTCCTGTGGACAATCTCTATTTGCAAACAAAAAGTCTAACATAGCCTCTCCCCTGGTGGGCTCATCCACCAATTGTGACAAAAAGTTATCTTCCACACACTCTAAAAACTCTCTGGACTGCCTTTTTTCTGTTGTATGAAGTTCCCAGCATATGTCTGGTAGGTTGAAGTTACCTACAAGAACAAGGGCTGATGATCCCAAAACCTTCTCCAGTTGCTTATAGAATAAGTCATCCACCTCTTCCTGATTGGATGGATGATAACAGACCCCCAGTAGGATGTCAGCCTTGTTGGCCTTCTCCTTAATTCTCACCCATAAGCAACTTCATCGTCATTAGCTTCAATATCTACAACATCTAAAATCTCCTTAATATAAAGGGCCACCCCTCCACCTCTTCTCCCTTTTCTATCTCTTCTAAAAAACTTGTAGCCATCCAGTGCAGTGCTCCAACTATTTGACTTATCCCAACACATTTCTGTGATGGTGATTACATCATAGCTTTATGAATTATGAATTATGGTTCTTAGGAAAAAAATTTAGGACAGACCATGGTGTTTTATTTTTTTAAATTGAAACTGGCCTATTCCCGTTTGCTGCAAAACTTTTTGCATGGATATGAGTAAAGACAGTTTCTATGTGTATTTGTTGACAACCAGGTGTGGACATCTTGAAGAGTTCCTCAAGCAAGTCTTAGTTTTACCTTTTCTGTTAATTGAATTTGAAAATACATGCCAGTGAGAAGAAGGGATGAGGAAGTGGCCAGCCACTTCAGTGCAGATTCACCGAATATTATTCATCATGTGCCAGCTTGCTTATGGCTCAGGCTAATATCATTGCTTTGTCCCAGTGATTTTGTTGAAGGGTTGGGAATAGAATTTTATAATATGACCCAAGTCTTATTTAGCCGGTTCTATTAAGAATTTAATGTTAAAATAATCCCACCACATTTTGGGTTTAGCTGTATGTTTTTTTTCTTATTTTCTTTTAACATGTTTAACCTGGTGTGGGTTCAATGCTGTTGGCCTTGTATTCATTTCTTCCTAAGAAAACACAAAACTGAAAAGTGAAAATAATCCTCAAACTATAACTTGAATTTGAATCAATTGATTGTTTTTGTATATGAGTCTGCCAAGAGTTTTTATTAAGAATAGGAATGACCTTCATTGAGGTAGCAAATGCGAAGTTTCTAAGAAATGTCCTTACAGTACTGAATTGACTGAATATTTCACTGTTGCTGAGCTACAAAACAGATCTACTGTTATGATCTACTATTGTTACAAAACCGATGTATGAGTGTACCATAGGGACCAAGTGCAGAGTGGCAGGTACCAGTTGTCAAATTATTTTGAAACAGAAACAAGGTAATTTATATTTAGAATTGCAAGTCTCTCTCAGCTTTCTCTTCTTCATGAGCAAAGAAATCTTTCAGACATGTGTGGCAGAGAGATTGTGATTGTCCTCCAACACTGGTTTAATTTGAATCTCTGAATGGAGATAAGGACCTGTGCTATACAGGAAGTATTTCTAGGTTACCTACTCCTCTCTGTGGCATCTAATATGAATGGAGGTAAGAAAATCTCCCCCGATCTCATGGCCTCCTCTGATTCTAAAGAGTAAGATGACCAATTCCTTCTCACACAGTATTCTCTCATTCAAGTTTTTCTTAACAGTATTTTGAACTAGAAGGATGTAAGCAGAGCAGGAGAAATTGTCATGGCAGTTGAATTCAATAAACAACTCAAAAAATTGTATTGAAGCAATATATTTATAGACCAGATATTTAGATATTTTTCTCTTTTCATAACAAGGTTTTTCCATTTTCTGCAATATCCTAACCATTATAATATAGAAAAGAAAAAGTAATTTTGAATCTCAGTAAGGGCTTACTTAACTAATATAATCACAGATCTTTTCCTTGATTTTATTTTCTTTTATTATTTCTTACAAACAATAGTTAATACACATTTATACCATACATTACGGACCCATTACCTTGACAAAATTAATTGATTTAAAATTAACCTGAATGTAGAATTCCACATGGCAAAGTTGATAAACTGGTAGTGTCTCTGGAAGTTATAAAGTACTCAGTAAAAAACAAAAAAATCACATGAAATATTATGTTGGTTCCAGAGGTTTTGTTTCCCTTCTGGTTCATTAGGCAGAACTCCCATTGCTTTCTTAGTTTTAAGGTCTGTTTCTGGACTTTATTCCAAAGCTACCTGAAGAAGTTATAGGACAATGCTCGGTCTTTTTGGCATTGATTTTTTGGAAAACTGCTTTGTATAGAAAAATGGGAAGCTGTGTTCTCCTTTAAACAATAAACTCGACCATTTCTTTGGTTCTGTGAGTATAGAAAACCAAATCAATTTCTGTATGTTCAAATTTTTACCGTAGTTTTTTTCTATCAAGCTATTGCCCAAGGTGGATTTCATTTCAACTGCTTCTAGATTTCTATATATTAGGTGCTTAGAATTCATTTAAACTAGACAACCTTTGCTCTCCTACAGTACTGGAGAGATAGAGGCACTTTAAGGGCCGTTCATGTGACCTAATTTAGCTGTTTGCTTTTGGATGAGAATAATCAGAATATGCATTTCATCAGGCTGAGTCACCTGAGCTTCTAATATAGTGTACTTGGTCTGTTAACAGCTCTCTTGTATGACTCCCTGGAGTCCAGAAATATTTAGTTTACCTTTGATAGTGCTGGTAACCACATGTTGTCTTCTCAGTGCTGGGGGCAATCTCCATATACTCCAGAGGCGGCTGGACTTGTCAGGTACTATTCAGGGTAGGGAAAAGCATGTTACAGAATGGGGAACACTTCCCCATTCTTGATAGTCCTGAACTTCTGTCACTTTTATAAAAAGTAGGCAAATTTACCAAGGAGGTAAAAAATCACCATTTTTTACTGAGGTGAAACTTGTAACAAATAAATAAAATTACTTTTTTTCAGCTTTTGGACTGACTTATGCATTGTGTTATTTTAACTGGGATCATAAGTTCCATGATTTCTAAAAAGGTAATTTGGGAGTTAAGATAATGACTATGTCTACTATTAGACATACTATGTCTACTGCATCTAATTTATGCCATCATTCCATCCAGAGTGCCTGAGTGTTTCTTTCATAAATGCTCTCAGCAAGACAGTATTAATAGAGTGTGTCAGCATCCTTTGAAAGGGTGTACAAGTGAGACTGGTGAATTGATATCACAGTTCTCAGACGAAGGGAAAGATTTCTTCCCCCACCTCCCTCATCTATCCCTAATCCTGTCTATGTACTCACACTCTTGAGTACATAGTAGGATAGTCTTGATCATATTTTCTTCTGTGAGAAAATACAACTCACAAATACAACAGAAATCTCTGTCTTTATTTCCTTTTTCTGCTGGATTATCAGATGGAATTTGCACATTGAGGGGCAGCATGAGTACCAGAGCTGGCTCAGAGGAGTGGATTTCAGAAGCAGCAAGATAGTTCAATCTGTCTTGTCTGACTGCACCCTGCATCAGACTAAGCACCACATAGTAAAACACACTTCTGCACTGTGAAAAAGCTAAGCTAAACCTTTTCTATAGGGTTTCTTTACCTCAATCCATCTTTGCTCCTTTGATGCTGACAAAGAGCTCTGTGTGATCTACGGCTGAGACTGATTTTCTTTTCACAGTCCAATTGTGATGCTCCAGAGCAAGAAATAACTCTGCAATCCTTACAATATAGATAGGTTATGCTGATGCTTTTGGGTCTTTATGCCCATTATATTTGGGCCAAAATTTTAAAATGCAGCATAAATTTTGTGATCTCAAATTGGCATAAGTCTGGCACTCAGAAGTATAAAGTGCCCATTTTTTTAAGGTATTAGTACATAAATAAATATTCTCTAGCCAGACTTGCATTGGGGAAGAAAGTCGGAAAGGAATAAAGAATGTGAGGGAAGGATGACTTAGTTTCATTTGTTTGCAGGCAAGCTTGAAATCACAGAAACCTGGAGGAGACCATCATTGCTGAAAATTTGAACTTGGGTTTATCAAAGTGGTTTGCCAAAAATAGGATCACAGAAAAGAAAGCATTTTTCTAGAGTATTCTCACGCTCAACGAACTCTACAGCAGTAAATTAACTGCTGAAAGAAACACCTAAAAGAATAAGGGGCAAGTTGTACTTGGAAATAGACTTGCTTCACCTACCTGTTGTAAGAGATAGCAGAGATGAAAACAGTTTCTCAGTATCTGTGAGAGAGAGGGAAGGATTTGAATCTGACCAGTTAATTTATAGCCTGGAAAGTCTACCAAACACAAATTAGGAACAGTGATTACCCCTATGAAACCAGTCTGCAGGTTGGCAGAGGTACTGGCTGTTACTGACCGGGTCTAATCTGGTGGACATATTTACTCAGAAGAATTTTACAGAGATTTACCAGTTTGAGAACTGTATCAACTCAGAAGACTCTTACAGACTTGTAAGATGGCCAAAAAAGCAATTCAGAGAATGAAAAATCTGCTAAATGGGCAATAATGGTCAATACACAATATTGTGGCAGTATAGAAATGTTATTATATGGATAGGCTTTCCCAGAATAGATGATTTATTTTTGCAAGTAAATTTGAACAACCAGTTGATGTTTGACCTTACTGAGAAGAATAACAGAACAATTAAAGCTGCTGTTGCAACAGCTACTAAAAAGTTGTCTAAGCCTGAAAGTAGACAATAGCTGGCTTGAGTTTCTGAGCCCTGTTGGATTCAAACAACTTGATGTGTTGCTCTTTTCCTGTTTCATTGCTTTCATTCCATGCTATCCATGAGGTAGTGCAAAACAAGGATTAAAAAAATAACAATGAGATTGCTATTTTACACTAGGTAATTTACAGAATTTAGAAATAGTAATAATTTTTTTTGCTTTGAAAAGTTTCTTTAAAAATAAAGCAATGATCTGCTTTTCTGGATGGAGGTTTCTGAAAAATAGAAAATTAAAAGTTTTTCTTTCCCTATCTTTTATTTAATGAAGAAGTTTAATGAAGGTGTATTAAATATAACTGTAATGTCACAAGGTGTGCAACAGTAAAATGTGTTACCAAGTATGCAACCAGCAAATTCAAAGGTAAAGGTTGTAGGAAACACATCAAGCTGATCATATCCTTAATACTATTCTGAGTAGTGCAAGTTTTTTGTATAATTTTTGGGAAATCAAGTAATTCTAACCTTAGAAAGTACAGAGGATGCTGAGTTCATGGCTTTTATTTTATATTATTTTATTTTTATTTGAAAATTTATCCTAATATGTCCTACTGTCATGTGAATGATACCGGATCTTAATCAAGTGATGGACTCTCACTTCGTCTCCCCAGTTTCTTAAGTCTGAGGGAGATATCCAATGCAGCATTTATTTACCTATGGAATAAAGACTGAATTACTGTAATCCTCAGATATAACCATAATTGTGTCAAAAATATAGCTATTCTAAAATAACTTTAGGAAGATGAAAAGTAGGATTATTTATAATATGGGGTTTTTTTTCAGGCTGATCATGGACTCCATTTGATGTTTTAAACCAGCAAGAATGGCAAAGTGAGATGGACTCCTGCTCCAGGGATCCCTTGATGCGGTTGGGAGCAGACAGGTGTTACAGCTCATGGTACCAATCAGCTCAGATCCTTACTATGTATTCAGGGGCTTTGACCCCAGTTGCTCACCAGAACTGTCATGCTGAAGGTGCTGCTTGTATTTGCTTCAGAGATACACCTTTCCCTGAACTTTGCAACTTCTCCCAAATTTGGAAGTGTTTGAAACTCGGAGATGCACATGTAACATTGAAATAATTTTATATTCTTAGCTGCAGTCCTTAAGGTACTAGCTCCTCCTCCCCTCTCTGGCATGCTTACTAACAGCAAGTAACCTGTAAGAAGAAACATTTAGAGGTCTCAAACAGGTTAGATGAACTAGCCCTTAACATATGCATATTTTTTTACCTTTCCCTCTATTTCCTTCTTTATTAGTCTTGGAGTGACTCACTCCAACATCTGACTTGTAGGTATGTAAAAATAGGAGAGACTAGTCTCATTTAAAATGTTTCTCACATTGCTGATGGCTTCAGTTACAAGATAATGACAGAGAGCTAGTGAGGTGGTTCATGTGGTATGGTTTGATTCAGGACAACCTAGAATTCCACATCATGTAGTGCAAATGTTCTTTTAATATCCTTACCATTTTTTCAATGGCAATTTTCCATTTTTTAAAGGGAATAATAGAATCCCTGTAATGCCTAAATTTCACTTTGACTTTCAAATTAAATTTATTAAATTAAGAAAAAATCAGTGAAATAATTTATATTTAAAAGGTAGTGATGATAAAAATCTTAGCTTCAGCAATAAATTTGATTTGTAAAGATACGTAAGAATCCTACTTAGCCTAACAAGGTTTGGGTACAGACATTAGAGGTATCACTTATTTCAGATATCACTTGCAGCATTTACATTTTATAAATCTTAATCACATGATGTTATGCAGTCAAAAATAATTAAAAGCTCTGGATGAGTGAAGAATAAACTATTACTCTTGTAAGGTCTGAGTTTGTGTAGGAAATCTATGGTTAATCCATTTAAAAGATGTCAATATGATAGAAATTTATTGGAGATATGCTTTCCTGATATAAGGAAAAAGATAGGAGTTTCCTGGGAAAAGAAAACTTAGCCTTCACAATCCAATAATAACTGGCAAATCAAAAAATGTTAAAAGACAAATTAGAATGAAATAAACTTGTTGAACTTTTTTTAGAATTCAGTATTTCCGTGTCTTTAGTTGCTAAAACAACTGAACTTTGATTTAAAGTTGTGAATGGCTATTCTTTTCCTTGTTCAATATGTTTGGACAGATATTCCGTCTTGTTCTCTCTGCCAACTGATTTCTTAAAAATACGAATTTCAGTATTTTAGTGTTTCTTCACTTTTCTCTGTTTTCGGAGCATATTTTTATATTTTGAGCATGTAGTTGTTTTGAAACCAAATTCAACAATAGAATTTTCTATAATTTCAACAAGACTGATATACAGATCACATTGTGTAAGTTTGGAACCTAAGTTTTCTATTACTTAGAAAACTGACGTATTGATTTCTTCAGTAGACTATTTAAGACAGAAAATCTGGAAAAATATTTTTAGGAGCTGATTTTGTAAACCTTTAGATGTATGATTTTTTTTTAAAATTTATAAAAAAGAAGCTGAAACTTCTATAAGAAACAAACAAGGGACCAGTCTTGGACTTGCTTATGGAAACTAGCATTCTCATGTTTGAAAAATAATCTTTTATATGAAATCGTCAGCAACCACTTTTGATGCTGGATACATGTGCAACAATCAAATCCTGCTCCTGCATCACTTCTAAGAGGATGTATTTATCTTTGTTTCCAAAACAATTAATGATTCCTCATATATTTTTTTTATTTTTCTTCTCCACAGATGAAATGAGTGAAAAACATCAAGGCATCTTTATTAATCGTTAGTGGAAGAAAGCCTCCATTGTAAAACCTCAGACTGCATAAAACGAGAAAATGACCATTGTTTGTTACATATATAGCTGTATATCTATATCTATATGCCTGCCTTGGAAGATATAGAATTTGTCTGGTTACACAAACTGCACAATTGAACTAAGCACTAGCCAGAAAAAGTACTTCTTTGTAGTACTGTAAATATCGAGCTTATCATGTTGTGATAATCTCTGAAGTTATCTTAACCTCAGCTTCTTTCAACCTTTTAAAGCTGCAGGGAACTCTCCTTATTTATACACTCTATTGGCTAGCCAGGCATATGTAATAAAAATAATTGCTACATCCCTTTTTGAGAAAGGCTTGCTACTACTCTCATGGATGAATGCATTTGTATAGAAAGTGAAAAGACAAGCAGTGGATGTGAGGGGAATCCACAACACTTGGTTCTCAGCCTTCCTTTCCCACTGTGCATTTTCCTGCCTGGAGCTGGATCAATATCATCGTATATTTCAACAACAGTGCATCAAGGTCCCTGGAAAAGCTGTGTTTTGGATTGTTTAACAACTGCAAAGTGAAATTCTCTTAGAAATATATTCCATTGAGCTGGGATTAAAACAATCATAATAACAAGAATTGTTCTGGTCAAGTAATTTTCAAGTTTTATATTGTATTAAGACAGCGTGAAATAGTGATAGCTTCATTATTCCCTCCCTCCAGTGTGTATAGCTGATCGATCAAAACTAGGATATGACCAACTTAGAACACATGGTAATGGAGACTTTAAAGCTACATGTTCCAAAGAGTAAAAACTCACTAGGTAATGCCTATAAAACCAATTTGTGCTCCAATTGGGAAAGCTCTGTCTGCTGTCTTTGTCAAATACTGTGGATCCAAAGGT
Source organism: Serilophus lunatus (assembly GCA_013399895.1). Taxonomy (NCBI): domain Eukaryota; kingdom Metazoa; phylum Chordata; class Aves; order Passeriformes; family Eurylaimidae; genus Serilophus; species Serilophus lunatus. The sequence goes on from VXBA01001485.1 coordinate 298,859, forward strand.
AGTCAGACCCTAGAAATAGAGTGACAAGAACTTCTGGGGTGTGAATTGCTTACTTAAGTAGAAAGGATGAAAATTCTTTGATGCCATGAAGTGATTTGTTTGTTTATTCTCTGGATTTATTATATAAAAAGAATTTCTTTATATTCTTTGAAGAGACTACAGGAGAAAGTGGCAGGAGCTGAGGGGTAACTATTTTGTGTGAAGCTGAGCTGAGGTGATTCTAGAAGATGAGGGCTGAACTGATTTACTGAGCTGACTGAGGGGTGACTAGGGTTGAAATGCAGCAGTTTAAGTGTTTTTAAATGTTTTTCTCAATCAGCTATGGTGCAATGAGAGGTAAATGTGGGAGCTGGAAAGCCACAGAGAAAAGGATTGATTTAATGAGAGAGCAAGTAACGAGAGGTCAGACAGGCAGAATGTATTTCCAGCACAGGAATACGTTTTCTGGAATAGAATTTGTTGATATTGAGAAAAACTTCTACTCACCCACACCAAACAGTGCTGTAGCTGAATCTACTGTCTCTTCTCGCTAATACTGTGTATTTAACAGGAATCATCTGAGAAAAATTGCTCTGATGTCATACTTAATTGCTTTGGTAGAGGAAACTGAAAAATCCTCACAGAGGCAGTCTACCATGGCTTTAAATACTGGAGATTTTACATGGATATTGCTATTACCACTGAATCACTAAAGACATCCTGTAGGTCAGGGTGGGTGATATTTTCTTAAATGGAATTATTGATGACAAATCAAATCATGTAAAGTTCATTATAGGAATGGAAAGATTTTGAAAGTGCTAACTACATGTGAGTAGTTTTTTCTTTAGTGTAGCTTTTAATTTCTTTGACAATATAACCTGTGGGGATGCAGGGACCCCTTACTGACTGTATTCTTGGGTATTGACATTGCAATGCCGGTGTTTCCACAGAGCCCTGCAAAACTTTGTATAAAGTCTTTTAGAAAGTCTGTGCTTTGCATTCCTTCCATAATGAAATATAAATAATACACAGTTATTATGCTTCAAAAGAACTGCTGTTTAAAAAATAAAACACCGAAACCATGATGAAGCTTATGCCAGTTCGTAATTTTTCATTGACATTTAACCTAATTTACAACTGCTGCTTAGTCTAGGTAGATATTAAACTGCAGCTTTTTTTTTAGGCATTACTCTGTGAACCCTCCAGAGGCAGTCCTAATTGGTTACTTTCCTTTCACAGCGTTAGCTCCCCGTTTTAGAAAAAAAAAGAAAATAAGAAAAAAAAAAAAAGAAAAAAAAAGAAAAAAAAAGAAAAAAAAGAAAAAAAAGAAGAAAAAAGGAAAACAGAAGAAAAAGAAAAAAGAAAATAGAAAAAAGAAAGAAAAAGAAAAAATAAGAAGAAAGGAAAAAATAAAAAAGGAAAAAAGAAAAGAAAAAGAAAGAAAAAAGGAGAAAAGAAAAGAAAAGAAAAGAAAAGAAAAGAAAAGAAAAGAAAAGAAAAGAAAAGAAAAGAAAAGAAAAGAAAAGAAAAGAAAAGAAAAGAAAAGAAAAGAAAAGAAAAGAAAAGAAAAGAAAAGAAAAGAGAAAAGAAAAGAGAGAAAAGTGATTGCTACAATTAACACGCAGTAAGCTAAGAAGGTTACAGAGAATTATTCAGCTTTGAATTTCATTTACTATGCAAAGTTACTGCAATAGAATGTGTTATCTTTAATTGGCAGGTAGAGTTTACAGAATTATGTATTTCATGTCTTTCTTTGGGTTTTTTTACATAAAAAATTGCATTTGTCTCTTTAATTATACTACTATACTACTTTTTCACTCATATATAAAGTTTTGAGGTTATGTCAAGACTTTTTCTGTCAAAGATATGTTGCCTGTTTCCTTTCATATATCTTTATTTTTATTCTTTCTTTTATTTTACTTTGATATTGTTCAGGTCCCTCCTGTTGTAAAAATACCATAGAAACTCACAGTAAATTTTCAATACAAAACTTATTGAGCTTGTGGAAAAACTGCATTTGGATCAATCTAGGAGAAAGATATGCAGGCTTTAGCAAGATATTAATTATGTCTATTTGGTTGTAAAAAAAAAAAAAAGCATCAAAATGTCTTTATTTTTCCTTTTAGTAGAATACTCTCTTCTTTTGAAGAAAGAAAATTTTTTAATTTCTTTTCAAGGATCTATTCCAGAAATATCAGCCAACAGCACGGCTTAACAAAAGGAATTAGTATTTGATACAAATCATCCATCCATCATCCATCATCCAGTCAGACTATTTAAATTGCATTTAAATTATGCATGTGAGAGATGATATGCTGGACATATGGTAAAATTTTAACTCGGGTATTGCCTTGTCTTGAAGAATTCTTTTTTTCATGTTGTAAAAATGGGAAAGTGGTGTCCTACCCATGTAGAAGCCCCTCAGCAACTACTCATGTAAGATCTCAACTCTGTACTTAGAAAGCACTCCATAAAAAGGACCAGATCCTCAAATGCTAGTAAAACATCCAATAGTGTAAAAAACTGTATGCAAGTTCTCCCCTGTTACGTGAGTTGAGTTTACTGATAAATAGTTAAATTATATACGCATACAAGATAATGAATGCATACCACTTATATTGCCAAAATGAATGGAAAATATTAAGATCAACTATGTCATCCACATTCTTTAAAGCCAGAGGAGTTATGCTCCATGAGAGATTGTACATACAGTGAAACTCCCAAGTCCTCCCTACTTTCAACATTTAGTTTCACCAAAGACAACACATATTCAAGCCTATAAAAGCATATCAATTGCAAATGTAAACAACTCATGGAGTAATACTTTCTTTCATTATTTTTTTCTTATGTATAAACACATGGACACAGTTTTAGATATGGCTTTTAGATTAAACTGCTAATGTTTATTTCCCCAGCTGGAGACATCTAAGTGAATTTTCTAAAATTATGTCTTACCTTCATAGCAAGGATGTGTATGTGGCTAAGCTGGAAGCAAGGACAGATGAAGGACACCTTATAAGAAACATCGCAGGCTTTTTGTCTGAATGCTTGCATCTTCCCGTGAAAATTATTTTTAATTATGCATTACTAGTAATAGTAGCCCCAAAAATTTCAGAGGAAATAAAATTACATGCAAGCAGTGATATACTGTGGACAGTATCTTATCCTCATGTAAAGACAGACTGGTTGTTTGGGGTTTTGGTTTTCATTTTTTTCGATGTACAAAGGTGTTTCAGTAACACAGTCCTTAAAATATACTGTGTTGTGTTGCCCCTGGCTGGATGCCAGGTGCCCACTGAAGCTGCTCTATCACTCCCCACCACAGCTGGATGGGGATAGGAAATATAACAAAAAGCTCATTAGTTGAGAGAAGAACAGGGAAAGATCACTCACCACTTACTGTCATGGGTAAAAGAGACTCGACTGGGGTAAATTAATTGAATTTTTTACTAGTCAATTACTCTCCACTACCAAAAATCGGCCATGCAAACCCAATACATACACAAAAGTAGAATTAACTAAATATGGAGGTGTTTGTTCATGAAGATAATTAGGAAAAGCAAAACAAATGATTGAGAAGAAATATTGTTTAGATAAAAACAATTTTGTGTCCTGGTGGTTTTTTCTTTTCAAAAGTTAACTATTAAAGGCCTTTACTTTAAATCACTAAAAGATAAAGAATTTGTGTATTTGATTCTGAGACTGAATGGAAGAGCAGTAAAACTGCTATTTTCTTATAGATCAATGCAAAAGAAGATAATGACAAATCCTTGATATTTGAAAAAAAAAAGGTAAAACCCAAGATCTTGAATTTATAAAAAAGAAACAGGTAGAAGTTGACTTGTTCTGGTAGCTTAATTCAGAGTCAGCGTTTCTAATCATTGTTTTAAGGGTAGAAGTCATGATATATAGATAGGAGATATATTGAAATAAAGTTAAGTGGATGTTTCTGCTATTGTGCTGAATAAGATGCTATTACTGGTTGTTTCAAAGTCAATCCTTTGGGACAGCAGTGCCCAGTGGCACTACAATCTGTTGACCCTTTTGCTTAAAAACTAATTTCTACCAAGGAATATATCAGGTCTTTCAGTCACCTTTTATTAGGAGGACAAGCATGTTGTATGAACAATTAACATTACATCCAACCATACTAGGAGAAATAAGTTGATAAGAGATGAGGTTATGCAAAGTGGGCTCACCCATCACACAATCATAGAACAACTGAAGTAAGAAAACCTCTCTGGACATCATGTAGTCCAGTACCTGCTCAAAGCAGGATCATCTAGAGTAGGTTTCTGTGTGCCATGTATAGTTGTGTTTTGAGTATCGCCGACAACAGAGGTGCCTCAAGCTCTTGGGGCAGCCTGGCCTGACTGCTGACTTGCAAAAAAGCTTTTTCTTATATTTAAATGATGTTTTTAAAGATAGCAATCAGTGAATGTAATTTTTGTTTAGAGTCCTCACCATGAGAGTTGAAAAAAATGATTGCTTACAAAAGAACAAGTCCCTCTTTTTGAGGGGTACAGGGTCTGTGCAAGCACTCAAGTGCTTATTTTGCCTTTATTTTACTATAGAAAGGGGTCATACTCTTCACTGTTACCTCGGAGCACAATAAGATCTTATGAAATAGAAAACTTTCTTAAAGAATAGTGTAAATAAGACCTCTTAGGCATTCAATTCATTCCATGAGTGAAGTTTGATGTACCGATGAATATAGGAGTTTTAACAGGAATAGCTTTAGCTGCAGTGAGTAAGTGAAATACGGAATTTATGATGATATAGCATAATGACACAAATTAAACTGTCTTCAGAGAGCTGATTTTCAGGTTGTAGGTTGCTTTCTAGAGCAATGAATTTTGTTTCTGAGACTCAGGTAGCTCATCTAATCAAAAACATGGTGTAAAAACCCACTTCAGTGACTTGATCTTGCAAACAGTAGGAGTTGATATGGCATGGAAAAGTACCTGAGAAAAGTGTCATCTCAACACCATTCTTACCATCTGATCAGATAATTAAGACAGAAGGGACAGGAAAGACAATTCAATATTCAATTGGATAGAGCATTTAAAATCAACACATGTTCTACTCATCTTGTTAATTTATTTGAACATTTTCTACTGTCCTTTATAGCTCTAGATATGTAAGAAAATGCTTGTGAGGTAAAGACTATTTTGAAAGAATACTGTTAAGGGAAGAGCCAGGGGCATTACATAAATCAGCAAGCATATCATAAAGAAGAAATGGGCAAACAATTTCTATCAAATGTTTCTTTCCAGGCAGGAAAGTTGTTTTGTTTTGTTGGGTTTTTTTCCACTTCTGTGCAAGCGCAAATAAAATATGCCTGGATTTATATTCAAAGATTACCAAGGTTTTGTCTACGACCCAAGTTTGATACTTGGTTTTCAATGACAAGTTGAATTGCTACTGTAAAAGCATAATTGAAAAAGTATTTGTTCTCCCAATCTTCTTTAAAATGAACCATAACGTCCTTTTTTATCTAACTCTACTTTCAGGCATAATTACAGAATAACTCCTGGCCCTGCACAGGACCATCCCCAAGAGTCGCACCATATGCCAAAGAGTATTGTTCAAACGCTTCTTGGACTCTGTTAGGCTTGGTGTAATTTGGGTTTTATTTTAATGCATTTTTTTTATGAGTAGTTAGTGTTTTTAGGAAAAAAAACACAGATCTTATTTGTGAAATTTACTTTTGCCAACAAAGCCTTCCTATATGTTTTGTTCTTATAGTGGAAAAGAAGTGCCAGTGTGTGCATTGAGCTATTCTCACAGATGTAGTCCTTACTGAATTTCTTTGCATTACTTTATCATCCTTGGGTTTAATCGAATTTATGTCCTTGACATGTTCTTCGGGGACCATCTGCTTCAGTATTTTACATAAATAAACAGTATTGACACCAGTAGATTGAGGAGAATAACTAATAAATCTCATGTTTACACATGTCATAGAGAAAGGAAAGTTTTCTGGGACTAAAGGTGATATATTTATGTAACTGCAAGAAAAAACTGAAGTTTCATATAAGAATAACATGTACTGAAGTTATATTTTGACCAAGTAATCATAGTGGTAGTTGTATGAATATAGAGAAAATTTGGTGAAATTCACCTTAGAGCAATGTGGATGAATCCAACCATATGCATCACAGGTACATTTTAAAGACAATACAAGAGTCACTTTCTCACGGTTCTGACCCTGGTCCTTGCAATTTCCACAAAATACACTATATAGTACAAGAGAAGATAGGGATAAACGGAACAAAAAGATCACTGATATGGAGAGAAGATGAGAGATAAAGAGAATATTGTTCATATGCTGAAATAGGGGTCTGGATTTCTATATCTAGCTATCACACTTGACTATTTTTCTCTTGTATTGGCAAAAGAGCTAACAAAGTTGGATCCAGAATAATAGTTATCTAGGATAATAATCTCCATGAGAATAGGTTTATTTTTAAATAGTTTTATTTCTTTCAACTCCTTTTTAAAAAATTGATTTCAGAAATTCTAATTACTGAAATACCATCATTGATGACAATTTGTTTGTGGTTTGTTTTTTGTTTTTTTTTCATTTCAGCTCCAATATAGCTGAAAATATGGAGATCAAATGTTTTCATGTTCCCTTAATCTCATAGGTATTTGCCAAATTTTACTCAAATTTGTAAACACTTTTGCAGCCTAGTGTCATGGTTTAACCCCATGCTGGGAACTAAGTGCTATGCAGCTGCTTGCTCACTGCCCTCCTTCCAGTGGGATGAAGAAAAGAATCTGAAAAAAAAAAAAAGGTAAAACTCATGGCTTAAAATAAGAACAGTTTAGTAGTAGAAATAAAATGTAATAGTAATGATGGTTATGATTATGATGATGAAAAGGGAGAGAGCAAAAAGAGAGAGAGAGAGGTAATATCCAAGAGAAACAAATGATAGTGCAATTTCGCACCACCCACTGACCAATGCTCATCCCATCCCCATGCAGCAACCGGCACTTCCTGGAAAACAACTCCCAGTTTGCATACTGAGCATGATGTTCTCTGGTATGGAATATCCCTCTGGCTAGTACAGGTAAGCTGTCCTGGCCATGTTCTCTCCTAGCTTCTTGTACACCTGCCTTCTGTCAGAGTATGGGAAACTGCAAAGTCCTTGATTTATAGGAAGCACTATCTAGCAACAACTAAAACATACGTGTGTTATCAACATTATTCTAGTACTCAATTCAAAACTCATAGCTCTGTGCCAGCTATGAGGAGGAAAATTACCTCTATCCCAGCCCAGACCAAAATACCTAGAAATTACATTCTCTGGTAAAAATTTTTCCAGAATATTATAAAGTTAATGTATACACAAGCTGAGAAAACTTGCGGAATTTGCCACAGTTATGCAATTCCTGGAAGTAAAGAGCCACTGAAGAATTTCTAACACTACTTGACTCAGTCTATTTTAGGAATATGTTTCAAATCCAATGAGTGGATTAAACTCCTTCAAAAACTGGCAGCAGATTGTTTGTCTTAGGAACATTAGATTTAGTATAGTCTTGTTTAAATCTAAATTGGGGAGATCCATTATAGTCGAACAGATTTGAAATAGTTTGGTCTTCATTTCTAGCCAAGCAACAAATGTTAACAATGTAGTACACCATGATGAGTAAATGGAAGGAGAAATAAAGCCAGGAGAAGCCCAATATGTATTGAATGCAGACTTCAAATACACCTGAAGGTCATAGAGAGACAAGATGAAAAAAACATATAGCACAGACACGTAATACTGCCTTTAACCTTTCTGTTTATATTCTGATGGTCTAGGGATAAAGCCAGGCAGATATGTCAGGATGAATGATTTTTGGATTTTGATTTCAAGAAAGTGCCCTTGTGGGAGTCTGCAGAAGAGTAAATTAATGGAAGAGGACGCTTGAAGATGTTAAACCATTCCTGTAGTTACAATTTAAAGGGTCAGTTATGCCTTTCCTCAGTCAAAACTTCAGCACATGTGTACAGTTTACATTTTAGCTCCATTGGAAGAATTTATAGTTCACTGCAAAATCATTTATCATATAATCAGAATTTTCATAATTCAAATCTTGGTCTTGCCATTTCTCCAATGGACCGGTCTTTTGCCGTACTATGCCTTGGTCTTGAAGCTCAAAAGACATTTGATTTCAATATATGAATATGATGTACTGAAACGCTATGATAATATTTCCAAGAATATATGCACCTTCTAGAGCCAGGAAAATACTTTTATATCCACATGCTTTGCACAAAGACATAGGACATCCCTTTAAATCACAGATACTCTCTTTTAGCTTATTTACTGTGAAGATGCAAAATACAATTTTTAAAGTTTTTTCCCTTAGGAGATATTAGTCTACTATTCTCATGCCTTCTCTTAAAATGGGAAGTGAAAATATTGTTCCCAGAGATACCCTGAGTTCTGTCCCTCTCACTAAACTTCATATGTCTGCAGTTTATATGTGTAAATACCAGCTAGTAACCCAATGCTCTCTTCAAGGTCAATGGAGAGCAATACCCAGTGATTCATCTGACCTATTTTAATCATCTATTTTGGGATGAGATGATTCATGCTTTAAAAGTGCCAATTTTACTCCTCTTACTGTGAAAAAGTCTTAACAACTAGCTAACATGAAAATATCTGTACTGCTGTCTATATTTGTGATCTCACAAATGCTATTCTATGCGTCTATCTTCAGAACTCTCTGATTTCCCCATCCTTTATTTATAAAAATTCTAGTCATCCAATCAGTGAGCCAAAATAGATTTGTATAGCACTGCTGAATATGCATATAACATAAGTATCAACTGGTTAGTAGCATATTTTAAACAATCTTCATAAAGGAATTCACATGGTGTGCTGAATTCAGCAAGTAACTTCAGACAAAGAGACAGAAATTCCATTCAGTATAAAGTATTTTGGTAAACAATACCAATATAAATAAAAAGGTACACTCCTCCATTTCATATGAATGGATGCCGTTATTTTATTGCAAAAGTATTGGATGTAACAGTGTGCATACAGGTACCAATGTTTTGATAAGGCTGATAGGTTTTGTCCCTTCTTAATCACATCTTAACAGTGAAAACAGTGTTCTTTATGAAGCCTATCCTGAACACTGTTCATATTTAATATGTGATAGGAACAAAAGTTGTTTGACAATTTGTAAAAAATACAGTCAATAAACATTATGACAGGTGGTTACACACAGTAAATGGTGGAATACTGCAGATGAATCAGCCTTCTTCAGTGCCTTCCTTTCTGCATTTAGTGAATGTGACATTTAGTAAAATGATAATACTTAGCTTTTCAGAGATAACTAGAGAGATGAATTTTCTTCAGGAATGTGGGAAAATAATGCAAAGATTTTTAAACCTAATATCTTAGGGTATCAAAAGCTATGTCTATGCCTCAGATATTTAAAAAAAAGGTAAGTTTCATAAGGTACCCCAGTTGTTGCTGCTTTTTGGCAATTTATTCTTATTCATTAAAAATTACCACGTTTTGATGAGTAGAGATGCTGCTCTCTGAATATGAAAACTCAGTAACAGCTGAAACTCACTTTTGTGTTTTTTGAAGCATAATCTCAATGTTTAAGTGTTAAACTCTGTTGAAGCATGTGTGAGCATGAGTAGAGAGTGAAAGCAGTTATCATCTCAGGCTTCACTACAAGTTTAACCAACTAACTAACTGTAAACTAATGATAGCTGCCAATTTTGCCGAGATTCATAAGTGTGATATATCATTATAACATAGAGCAATTAGTTTTAGAAACAGGCAAGTTTTCTCCTGTACCTTATTGATCATTTTACATGCCTAGTGGGTTAATTACATGGCTGATTAAGAATAGGCAAGGTTATTAATATCTTGATATAAATGAATTATATTTTTATAGGAGCTATCAACACCTCAAATCAGGCCAAGCAGTAAACAATATAGTTAGCAGTATGGATGAAGGGGATCTGGCCCTTCAGCCTATGTCTTGGCCAGTGTAAATATTTCCAAGTATTCTGTTTTAAGAAGCATAATTTTCTACATTGGCCAGCTGAATTCACCTGTCTGTATGAACTGCCTTGAAATTTCTCCTTTTAATTGTCTTAATTTAAGAAATTGAATGCTTTACTAGATTTCCTGTTATTTTGGCGGAGGGATGAAGACAGGATTGTCAAAGGTAGCTTCATCTGGCTATAGGATGGAGTTGGATTCAGTTTTTCATGTGCTAGTCTGTTATTGGATTTGTAATCTAATTCTTCACTTTTGTTACATGCAAAGGGATTTTGGGCACTGTAAATGCACAATTACCTTCTTGTACTGTTTTTAGAAATTTGGTCTGTGAAACTGCCTATAAATACTTACTTGTATTTTATGAGATTTTTTACTCCTGGCTCAATCCTGTGAAAGTTGGAAAACTCTCAAGAAATTCTGAGCATGTCCAAGGTCTAAAAAAAATCCATGTTGGTGAAGATCCCTTACTGGATTATGATATCATATGAAATCAGATCCTCAGTAAGCCATTTACTTTCCATTTTAATCAGATACACTTGTGCAACTGAACATCCACTGCTTTATTTTCATAGCTTTGGATGTACATAGATAGTGCACGTCATCATATATAAAATATATAGTTTGCATTATTTATCTTGATTTGTAGCGTGTAAGTATTAAATCTCATGTTCTGTTATTCTTCTTAATGCTGAATAGCATCTTATTTGAATCCAGCAGGCAAAAGACATAAGAAATTAGGGATGACAAAGCCACACCATTAAGCGCTTTATAATGAAGAGTTAAAGAATTACACATCTTAAAATGCAAATATGTCGAAGAAGTTATTTAATATCTAATTTATGATGTTTTTCTCAGCTTTAATTGCATTCTAATTTTCTAATTAATTGTAGGAGGAATACTCATGGGGATACCTATTTATTAGTGAACTTTAAAATGTGTAACTTTTCCTTGAGTGAACATCATAGAACCTTGGAAAAAAACCCTGAGCATAGACTGATAAATAATAATATGTAGGAATGAAAATGTAGGGTCTTTTAGTCATAAGGATTTTTTTTTTAAGAATATGTTCTCTGAATCATTAACAAATGTAAGAATCTGTAAAAAAAAAAAAGTCACTGACATTTTATCTGTCAACTTAAATGTTCCTCAACCTGAGGAATATGTTGTATTCCTCATTCTGTACCAACAGCCAGGGTTCCCTCATCCCAGGTGCAGAATCCAGCCCTTTCCCTTGCTGAACTTCATATGGTTGGTGATTGCTCAGTTCTCTAATTTGTCAAGGTCTCACTGCAGGGCCTCCCTGCCTTTGAGGGAGTCAATGGTTCCTCCTAGTTTTGTGTCAGCTACAAACTCACTTCCAGTCCTGTGTCCAAGTTATTTATGAAGATGTTGAAGAGCACAGGGCCTAAGATGGAGCCCTGTGGAAGTTCAGTAGTGACAGTTTTCTAGCCTGATGTCACTCCATTAGCTACTACCCCCTGTGCTCAAACTGTGGGCCAAGTGCTCACCCACTGAATGATGTGTTTATCCAGCTGTGAGCTGGACACTTTGTCCAGGAGGATCTTCTGACACACAGTATGCAAAGCTTTACTGAAATCCAAAAAGATTCCAACAACTGTTTTCCCTTGATCACCTAGGTAGGCTACCTTGTCATAAAAAGAAATCAGATTTGATAAGCAGGACTTTCATCTCAGGAAGCCATGCTGGCTGTGGCTGTGACCAGTGAGTGCTTTTCTTTCAGATGCTTTTAAATACTTGCCAGAATAATCTTCTCCATATCATTACCAGACACTGAAGTGAGACTGACTGGCCTGTAGTTTCCAGGATCCTCTTTCTTGCCCTTCTTGAAAATTGGTACAACATTCACCAGCTTTCAGTCAGCTGGGACCTCTCTGGACTCCCAAGACTGCTTAAAAATCATCGGGAGAGGTTTTGCAATGATGTCAGCCAGTTTTTTGAGGAGTTCCTAATTTGAAAGCAGTAGGGTAGAGGCACTGCCTTTCCAGAAAAAAAGAGTTGAAGAGTGAGAGTTCATTCAAATAGTTCTGAAAAGTACATGTGCACATAAATAAACATAAATACAAATATATGCATGCATTTATTAATGATCATGTGATTGCTCATGAGGGAGAGTTTCAGTTGTATCTTCAAGAGGAAAATGTGAAATATAAAGTTGTGATCAAAAATATGGACAGAAAATTTATGACTGTTGATAGTTGTTGAGGCTACATCCAATGGCCTAGTCTATACTGACATATTTTAATATGTCTGCTCCCCTTTTGAATTTCTCAAACCTTGTAATGGAAGTAATTCTTAAAAGAGCTTTGATCTTTTTCTCACTAATTTATCTTTTATTAAAGTCCAAAATTCAGCTGGTCGTATGATGATATCTACACATGACCTAGTCATCTTTATCTGAAAAGAAACAGACAATTGCCCTATGTCATCCCTTAATATATGCAATTATAAAACTGATATCTCTTTATGGTCAGAAACGTGGCTTTGCATTTACATTTTGTGACAAAAACTTCATATTTCCTGGACAACTTTACGCACGTATGGATTTACAACTATTTATACTGCTATTGCTATGCATTTATTTAAATATTGAAATGATTTCTTCCATTTAATTTCCTTGAAATAATTTTTAGTTTTAACAGTAAGAAATTGTTTTCATACTTTTGAGAGCTGTATTTTGGAAAAACGATACCTGTTCTGGAAATAAAGTATGTATTTTCTCTAGAGATAATCATCCCTGAAAAGCATACTGAAGAATCCTATTCAAATAGCATTTAAAGGAAGTTTAAATGCAGCTGACTGTATTGCCTTAAACTGAAGCTTCAGGAACAAGAGCTCAAAACTGTAGAAAACTAAGATAATTTTGGTTTAACACTATTTGAGTCTCTTGCCTATAAAAGGAGATTATTGATATCTCAAATGACTTTCATATGATTACATGTTTTGTTGTCACTGCTAAAACAAAGTAAAAGGGCCTGAATGTAAATGGGATTAAGACTCTTTGCTCATGTTTTCATTTAATTTGATAAGGGCTATTCAGCCTGTCTTTTGTCTTCTTAACACTGTTCTTAAGAAAGTGCCTTCTTTTACCCTGTTGTTATTTATTTACTTCTCATGCAGCCATGATTGTTTGAACATTAACTTCAGGATTTTAAAAGCGTGTTTTAAACAGGTTTCATTTTTAGAGGTGCTGGGAGCAGCTGCTGTCAACTGAATTGTTGATGCTCTGAAATGCTGACAAATCTATACCTTACACTTTAGTAACAGACTGGAATCAAACACAGAAAAACCAGTAGAATAACCAGGCACCTATAAATGTAGCTCCTTGCCCTTCACACGGCTTTGCATTCATTCATGCAAATTCCTGGAAACTCAGTTCGTTTTTACACAGGGTTTCATTAGAAATTCTCTAGAATGTAGCATCGGTGACTGAAAAACATAAATTAGTTAAGTCCCACCAGGGTTAGCTATTTATCTAAACAATTATAAAATATAGCACCATTATTTCTCCATATTGCTGTGGCTCCAATGTATCAAGTTGAGATATTGGTATGTCTTTTTGATCACACATATTTCAGTTAATTAAAAAAGCCTGAAAGTGTTATCAAAAACTTTCTCCAATATTTTGGAGCAACAGACTGTAGTTGAGAGCTTTTCTGAATTTTATTGCTTATGGCTATTCAAAAATACAAGAGAATTTTTATTGTCTAACATTGTCTACCACTATTTCAGTATTAAATAGATACTGCACCACATATACTAGAATTATTCTGGCCTCTAGGTCAACTTTCTTTCT
>VXBA01001485.1:313488-327189 GCA_013399895.1 Serilophus lunatus
CTTTCTTTCTTTCTTTCTTTCTTTCTTTCTTTCTTTCTTTCTTTCTTTCTTTCTTTCTTTCTTTCTTTCTTTCTTTCTTTCTTTCTCTTTCTTTCTTAAAAAGCAATAAACATTTTTGCTAACGAGTCTTCTCTACAACAATAATTTTAATCTTTATATGCTTCTCTAAGGGGAAAAAATAACTCTTCACAATTTATTGCATTTATTTTCTACTTATAAAGAAACAAAATTAGCAAAATACTGTGCAACAAACTGGTAGACTAGATTTATTACAACATTAACTGAATATAGCAAATTATTAAGTAACTAAGTCATTCTTAGACTTATTTTTATAGATTTCATTAGTAAGTATAGCACTAGAAAAACAAAGAGATCATATTGCTCAACCTAACTATAGAATTAAATGGGTTTTGTGCTCCTCATCTTATAACATGGTATCCCCAAATGTACTCTGATGTCCTTAAAAGACTTGGTTTTACATTTTTTGCAACTATTGTAAAACATCTGGAGCAATAACATACATGTTACTAGTATTTGTATTTTTATATACTTCAAATTGTTTGTCTTTTTAGGGTCAAGCTCTGCTTCTGTGACTTCTTAATGAAGACCAGAGAGATACAACCAGCACGATAAAACAGTTATTGCTCATTTCTGTTGCTTAATGGGAGCGAGTCCTTGCTAAGGGTCTTTGGAAAGAAGTGAGTACTCTTACTTTTTACTCCTTATAACTAGTTCTTTGACTCCAGTTCCTTACCCTAGAGTTCAGTATCAAAGAATCAGAGCATGTAGAGCACTCACAAAGTTTTTTTCTTCCTCATGAACAAGAGCCAACACTGAGCTGAGGATGCTGCTATGATAACCATTTATTTTAATATGGGATACTCCAGCAAAAAAGGCAGTAAAAGCTATACCACCTATTTTTCCTGCACAGATCATCTGTGTGGCAAACTACTCAGAGGAAGTAGAGCCAACAAAGCTATAGAAGGGCAGAAAAATATGCCAAACAATTTTATGGGCACAGGTGATAAAAGGTTCAATGATCCTTCTAGCACATATTGGTAACTGATCAACTGTCTGTTCTCCTGGGAAGGAAATTAATATGGGGGAAAATCATGACATTTTTTTTCACAGCTCTTGGATTATGTTATCCACTCAAAGTTGTCAATTATTTTTATCATACTTCCTTCTCAGAGCAAGTGGGAACACAGGTAGTTAGTCTTATCTTTATCTTCGCTCCTGTTCAAACAGGGTCAAAACATTCTCACTGGCACACATTCCTTACAAATATGTCACGGCAGCATAAGGTTTCCTTTAGCTGAATTTATTGTCTACTCCTTACAGCAATATGTTTGCTGCTGGCTCCTCATTGGAATAAGGGTCTCAGACTGTGACATCTAACAATTGTAAAGGCAAAATATAAAATCTAGCTCTCACAGCTAGCCCTCATGGCTTACTTGGACCCAAATAAGTAAGTGATGCTGACTTTATGCCCATGTTTCCAAGAATCGGAGGGACATTAGAGGTAGGTTCAGCTGCTCACCTCCTAAAAAGATGACATATTGTTGAGACCTGTTTCGGAGGCATAAAGATTAGCACGAGAAATTATGTCTTTGACAGCGGACTGAGCAGCAAAAGTAAGAAATTAACAAACTGGGAAAGAACCTTGAAGAAAACCTGGCTATGTGGAAGAAAATACTCAAGAATGTAGATGAATAATAACAACTAGTCTTTCTCACAAGCCTAAGACTCTCTCACAACAAGACCAAGACTCTCACAACAAGACTAAGACAGTCTCATAACAACAACTAGGGCTTTCTCATAATAAACTAAGTCTTTCTCACATAGCAATAAGGTTTTTCTCATAACAGCTTGGGATGATCTCACAGTTAGCTCAAGCCAATGAAATTGTAAAAAACAAGTTATATTCACCAATTAAAATGTAACGCACTGTATTCTAAAAGGTATAAAAACCTCAAAAGTTTTAAGTAAAATGCCTTCCTTGATTAAGATGATGTGTCATGTCATGATTTTCCACCGATGCATATGACAACATATTGCGGCCTTGTTCTGGAATGGTGGTATGCTTTGTCTGGTGCTTTTCCTCCAGCATAAAAAGAAAGCGGGGGGAAAAAGGGTGACAGGGTGTCCTGGCCAGATGTGAAACTGAAAATCTGTGTCTTCTATTTTCAGACTTGGAGTATCTTGATATGAAACTTCTGAAAGTCAGAACCATTTCAGTTCTACACATCAACCAAAGATATAAGTACCCAAACCACTTCCTCCAAGTGTAATACAGTGGAGGTAAAAATGTCAGAAGTGATTAAGAGCATGGGCATACGACTTTTTAAGCACAAAATAACATAGCCAGGCTGGATTAGAGGGGAAATAGAAATTATAACAAAATTATGACTTTTTCTGCAATGGATGTAGGAAGTCCAGCAGCTAGATACTGTTAGCATTTATTTTCATTTTCAAAGCTTAGGAAATGGATTTAGTGTATCAAGATTGCTCTTCAGCATCTTGACCAAAGGAAGCTTCAACTGCAGCAGTCATGGTGTATTTAGCACAGTTTATCATCTCTGTTTCCACAGATTTCTCTGTTCACATTCTGAGTGCTGCAGCAACTAGTATTACACAGTTAATGGGAAATCTTGTCACAGAACTGATGCAGCTATAATCACTTACAGAAGTGAACAGTGAAGTCATGTGGCCCTGCTTTAGGGGACTGACTTAGATCTAAGGATCACAGGAACTAACAGGATCTAGTTGTATTGTTGAAGAGGAAAGCCTGTGGATTAAATTTCTATTTCCTGCAAATGCTACGCAGATGACAACCAGTTAAGTTATAAAAATTTTGCCTTGAGGTACATCAGTCAGGAATACAGCATTTTTTTATAGATGCCGGTACTATCCATTACTGTTCTCTAGAGAAAACAAAACTAGGTTGACAAAATCTTTTTATCCAGTTTAATTAAAGATTTACTCTAGCAATCTTAGGTACTTACAATATTTTATTAATTGCTACTTGAGCAAAATTAACTATTTACAAATTATCATTGAAGGAAGCAAGGAAATCATAACTAACTGCTCAAATTTTATTCCTGGCAAGTGCTTTGTTGAGATCTTGCAAAACATTTAAGCGTACATCTATAAGTAAATGTAATAACAGTTAGAGACTTCAAAGACTTAATAAGATTTAATGTCAGAAAATATTATTAAGATAGAATTAATATTGCCTAACTTTAGCTATGTGAATGTCTTATGTCTAGTAAGTTAAGTTTTCAGATTTTTTCTATAATAAATGGTAAGGAGTAGGCAAGTCCAAGGGCTATTAGTCTTGACTGTATTAGACATTTTAAGTTGGGAAATGTTTCTTTGACAATTGACTCCAAAGGGAGTCTAGATAATGAACTTAGACTTGATGCCCAACGCTTATAAAGCTAAACGAAATGAATCTCATCCTTCATTTCCTCATAATAGCAGGTGCAATCATTACAGTAACACCAATTTCACAAACATCTGCAGTATATTACAAAAAAAGCATAAGCATGATATTATTAACATAATTGTTCTGTATAAAGCATAACTATGCACTTCAAATAAAGGGTAGCATGTTTTTTTCTTTTATTTCATTTTTTTTTTTTTAATTGCAGCCTTTAATGTACTTAACTATTTCTCATACTAACATGAGAATATTATGTAATCTTCTCTGCCTGAAACACTACTTGTTCCTTGTTCATTATGTCCTTCACCTCTATACATTCTCTAACCAGTAAAGTCATTTTGCTTCTATCCTTAATACCAAGGTTACATTTTTCCATGTCCCACTGTATGTCATGAATTTGTACTCTGCCTTCTGGGTGAGTATCCACACTACTTCTTTGTAGGTTATCATTATCAGTAAAACATCGTCAAAACCACTTTCAGTGAAATCCTGGTTTGCTGTGGAAGCCACTTGAAAAATTTCACTTGAAAAGGTCATCAATGGGACAATATGTATCTCTGTGAAGAGACCCTTCTGAAGCATTTAGCTTTCTATAAATGACTCACTCATTCTGAATTTTTCTCTTTAGAATGCTGAGGCATGATGGTACCCAGAGCACTCAGACCCTCACAAACTTTTTACTTCAAACAGGAAAAAAACATAGGCATGCAGTTGGTTACTCTAGTAACTAGCATCTTGGCAATATAAATAGCAAAATATAATTTATTACTAGAACAGTATTTTCTTTTTTTCTAAACAATTTAACTCTATAATATCAAAGCAGCCTTATCCACATGTTACATGTTTCACTCTGTTATATGCAGAACTGTTTACTTAAAAACCTCCCATCATTCTAGAGGAAAATGGGAATTAAATGCTTTGGGGAAAAAAAAAAGTTCTCCAAGTCTTATGGTGTTGGCTATTTCTCTTCTTCATTCCTTTATAATTTCTCTGACCTCAGAATTTGCTGAGCTTAGATTGTTCTTGTTTTCAAAGGCACAGATGTTCATCTTTTCCATTAAAAAGCTACGTTTAACCTGTTTCCACGTTGGTATCCACCTTTAAAAAATGAAAGCTGTTAATAATTCCCTTTTGCAAAGCTAAATTACTTAACAACTGCAAAATATGCTGTGTCCTACTGTAGAAGATGCTATCATATTGAAGCTACAAAATGATGTTATAATGCCTACAGATGCAGAGAAGTGGGAATGAGAACAGAGTCAGCAGTTTGGGTGACAGGTCATTTGCAAATAGAATATGAGGGAGAAGGAGGTCTCTGGGGAGTAATTTAGTTCATTGTCTGAAGATTTATACCTGCTGGTGACGCCAGCTGAATAGGGTTTTTTTCCATACAAAAATACAAGTTGATCTATTACATGACTTTTAAAAATTCTTTCAAGTCTTTGTTTCAGAGAAAGATGTTATCTGGTTAATGTAATGCTGCTGTAACAGGATATGGTTGTGCACTTATGCCAGTTTAGGGAAATTGCATAATTATTGTGACAAATTCTTGTGACAGGCACATTATCATGGCATCATTAATAATGCTTGTTAGAATAATGTGCTTTGGTTTTGTGTGAACCATAGGATTTGGAACTGGATGTCATGTTAGGGCTGCTTGAGAAGACAATAATTAAACCAATAGAGAGTCTTAAAGAGAGGCCTTGTGATTTATTCAGTTTCAAAGCGCATACATTCTTGTAGATATTGGCAGATTTTCATGATCGTTCTAATAGTTCTGAAACTACTTTTCAAATTATTTTAATGGTCCTGTCATGCACTATTTTTTCTCCAGCAACAATATAAATCACATGACAAACCTTGTCCTTTTTTTTGAACATTCCAATGTTTAACATTGTATGAAAAGCACTGTATGATATAATTGTGCAGAAAACATGTCTTCTTATTAATATAAACTCTGCAAAAATGCCTGCCTTATTCTTGCACAGCTCAGTTTTACATTAAGCAACTTGACTTTTTCATAAAAGGAGTTTTTGGAACTAAACTTCTTACTGATTCTCTCTCAGGAGAAATGCAGATGCCACTCTGAAGCATAAAATCTGCATGAGAATCCCTAGAAGAGCATTTAAAATATTATGTAAAAGTGAAAGAAATACCTTGTCTGTTAGTTGACAGAGTTGTTTCTGTGTGTCCTACTAGTGGCAAATCTCCCTTTCTATCAGACTTTTTTTCAATTTGGTTGAAAAGAGTTCCATTTGATGGATAAGGGATCATGTAAAGTGAATAATATAGAATAAGAAATTGGAAAAGCACACCAGCTGATCCTTATCCAGTAAAATAAACAGACTATGAATATTGGATCAGATTAGAATGCATAGATAAAATGATTACATAGAAGAAAGTGAATTGTAAGTTTGATTTTTAATTCTAGGCCAGGAAAATGAAATATTTTCTGATTATTAAGATATCATCGAAATACTAAAGGGCAACACCAGAGCTTGGGGAAGATTGTTGAGAAGAATACTTATGAATGAAAAAAGTTAGCTGATGTTGTAGCTGTAAAACCTACATAGCTTGCTAGCAACTTTGTGCAAGTTTTCTAAAATGTAGTTTTTCACCTTTGCTAAGTTTCCCAAAGACAGGAATTTTAGCACAATGAAGTGTTCCTTCTTGTTTGTGAAATTGGACTAAGAAGAAGACATAGCATCTAGTAAAGCCAGTCAAAGCTTGTCTGAAAGACTGGAAACCATTTCAGAGGACATGGTACTCTGCCAAGAAACAAAGGTTGAGAGAGGAACAGGAAGACAGAGATCTTTTAGAGACCTTCAACTCAATTGGGAAGGCTAGTCAGAGGTGTGTTGAGGATGATACTGTGGGAGAGGCAGTTTGAGAAGGGAGTGTAACAGATGATATAATGGCTGGATATTGAAATTAGAAAATAGTATAAAACTGTGATACTTGCATAATTCAGGATGCACCACTTGGAAATTATTCCTGGGCCTCTGGAGCTATAACAAAGAATGGTTCTTACCTTTTGATGCTCAAAAATAGTTTGACGACTTACTCTTAAAGCATCAGTGTCTTTTTATTGATGTTTTTCTTTCTTTGTTATTTTTTCCCCTGCCCATACAGAAATGCCTGAAATCTACTAAAAAAACAGAAGTCCCAGAATCTTCTACAGATATGGAAAAATGGAATAAAAAATGTTTCTATTAGTATGAATGGAGAAGATATATGAACACAAGGGTACAAAATAACAAGAGGATGAGAGCTACCTACAGAAACAGACCATCAAGGTCCTAACACACATCTACTCACAGTTCCTCAGAACAACTGCAATCAGAAATGGTGAATAAATCCTACTGACTCACAGAGGTGGGACATTTGACTCCTGATACATCAATGCCACTCATCCACAACTGATACCCTCCTAATAAGAATGCTCTAATTGGAGGGATAGATTCGCAAAGTGGTGCTGCTTGTTATTGAAAGCCATCCTGGACAACCTCCCTGGATACATATGTCAGTGCTGGTCTACTGTCAAACTACTTATGTGCATTTTAGTTTCTGTTTATATTAAAACATGAATATTAGGGGCTGAATCAGATGTGTTTTAAAATAAATTACTTTTTCCATTCTATGAGAGAGTGCACCTGAGATATTCCATCAACTTTCATCAGTGGCATTGTCATAAAGAAAAGTAAGCACATACAGCCCACCGGTACCATGCCATTTTCCCCAGGCAGCTGGAGGCTTCCCACTGTTGTGGGCAAGGGGAGATGTGTATCATCTGCCCCTTATGTCTGAAACTGACATGGAAATGGAATTTTCTGATTCATGAACCATTGGCTGGTTCTTTTGATTTGTGTGGTCTTATGGGGGAAACATGTCAGACCTTTTCTGTATTGTCTCTATTACATTGAAGGTCTTTATATATACTTATAGATAAAAATATAGATATCTATCTATATATGCATATAGAAAGTGTATCTGTATCTTTCTTAGGGGGAGGAAATGGAGAGTCAATTAGAGAGTGCTCTAAGATCTTTCAAAACATGCTAGCCAGTCCATTATAGAGGAGTATGAAAACATGTTTGATGTGAGCCAAGAGTCACATTCTTGGGTCAGTGATACGGGGTAGGAGGCACCGGTCAGGCTGTGTCACATGGGCTCCATTCAGACCTCAGGATGAGGTCATTTGTTCTCAAGTGCACAGCTGGGATATTCTATGCTCTGCCTCTGAGAATTTTCACCAATAAAGGAAAAATTTCTTTTTCTTACCTGTTTTCTCCCAGAAAATGTCTATTAGTCATTGAATTCTCTACGGCTTCACATAAAGATAAATATTTTTCCTACTAAGTATTTATTGATTGAAATGTTTTCATATATTACATAAAACCCAGGAGGCAGTTTACACCAAAGACTTCTTCCCAATAATTCATTATAAGGATTTTTTAAAAAACCCCCTCAGATTCTCAGAAATCAATAAATATAAATTATTGATAATAAGACAATACTAACATCTTAATTATGTCTTGGTAACTTCTCCAAATCATGTGAGAACTCAGCTTAGCCCAGATTATAAGCAGTTTTCAATGATGTCTCTAAATTAGACTATGTCATGAGAGTAGTCACAGGACTCATTTAATACCTGCTTGGTGGAATCTCATTTGTTGTCTTTGTACAATTCTTTTTATTATTGCTTGAATCAATGAGATTGCTAATCAGGGAATATGAAACAACTCATGTGTAGGAAGAGACAATATCTAGAGGAGACTCAGAGCCTTACATTCATTGAGAATTTAATATCTCTGATTTTCTTTCCTTGCTCTGATTTTTTAAGCCACATGTCTCCCAGAAATGTCAATACATAGAAAGTAACTGCATAAAAGTCTTGTTTTACAATGCAAAATGTGGCATCCTCGTGTCGCTTAAAGTGTTGAAAAAAGATACTGGTGCAACATAGAAAGAATGTTATAAAAACTAAAAAGGTCTGTCATGAGAAATATTAGTTATGTTGCAACACATCACCTGGAGGTGTTGAAGTAACATTAGGATAGGTGCAGTGCATGCCTCAGTGGATTAGACTTGTCTATGCTAAATGGAAGGCTGCCTTTTCCCATTCTGTAATGACAGGACGAAAAGAGTGCAAAGGAGTTTTGAATTCACTTTGAAACAAAGTCCCTCCCTGGAATTGAATCCTGATTCCTGAATCTCATACAGTTCATGGTTAAAGTACCTCTCATGCGTGAATGATTTACTGACTTGTGATGCATAAACTACCAAAACAACTCATTTTGACTCAATTACTTCATAAAAACCATGAAATCAGGTCACTTAATCACATTAAGGATGCCTGATCACTCAGTTTTAATTATCCTGCACAGTCTGCAAAGCTGATATCTTGTATTTCTGTGCTACCAAGCTGAGGTTTCTCAGTTCTTGTATGACATTTGAACAATTTTTCCCTTACTGCTGATCAATGTTCTTGTATTTTACTATTGGACTTTCACTAATTGCCTCAATAGATATGTAGGTATTCCTCACAGACCATTTGTTTGTGGGTCAAAAGATAAATTCTGAAGTCTGTTTTCTTTTGCAAAACATTTCAGTGGACCACAGCTTTTATGACCTAGCACAGAAGAAACACCCTTTACTGTGGGTTGTGCTAGTCCTTGAATGTATCGCATTATGAATCTGTTAGAAGTATTGGTCAACCAGCACAGAATGGACTAAGCAGTTGTCAGAGGTGAGAATCAGCTAATTTCTTCTTGCTACATATGGTGCAAATTTGTCATATTCTGAAGCAGGCTTCCTTTTTAGCCAATGAAGAGAAACAAGTTCTTTAAGGGATCGTTCATTTGACCTGGTTCAGACACAGATATAGGAGCAAATATTTCTATGTTTTAGAAGGGCTTATTTATTTTTTTTTCCTACTGACTATAAAGTAAGTCTTGGGCATAACTCAACTATAAGCAGGGAAGGGTGAAGTTCAGTGAAGTGCAAATCATTCTAGCAGACTATGAGTGATATAATGGACCATATGTTGCAGATGCTTATGCCATCTTCACTTTTCTGTGTTTCTCTTATAGCTCAGACAAATGCTTTGCCTGTTTTATATTGAAATAGACATTATCCTAAGGAAAATCATTGCCCAATAGCACAGATAGTTTCAGTTAAACAATACTGGGTCCAGTACCGAACCTTGGGAGGTACCACTAATAACATACTTCCAACTAGAACCTTCGCCACTGACTACAACCCTCTGAGATCTGCCGTTCAGGCAATTCTTAATGAACCTCACTGCTCATCCAGTTCACACTTCCTGAATTTGCCTATGAGGATATTGTGACAGCGTCAAAAACTTTGTTGAAGCCAAGTTATACAATATCCACTGCTCTCCTTTCATCCACTCAAGCAGTTGTTTCATTGTAGAAGGTAATCAGGGTAGTCAAGCATGATTTACATTTTGCTACTCCTGATCGCCTTCTTGTCATGTGCGTGGACAGAGATGGCTTCCAGAATGAGGCTCTCCATCATCTTTCCAGGGACTGATGTGAGGCTGACTGGCTGGTAGTTCCCTGGGTCTTTCCTGGATCTTTCCCTGTTTGAAGACTGGGGTGACATTTTCTTTCTTTGAGTCCTCAGACACCTCTCCTCATCAACACAACCTTTCAAAGATTATTGTGAGCTATGGTGTCTGCCAGCTCTCTCAGCACTCATGGATGCATCCCATCAGGGCCCATGGACTTCCATCCAACATTCCCTTATCTGGCTTTCCTGGGTCAGATATTTTTGAGGGCTGCTCTTATTGGTGAAGACCAATGCAAAAAAGGCATCCTTTGAAACTAGCCTCTTATAGTCTTGGGTTGTTGTTCTGTGGGAGAAAACACTGCTCCATGCAAATAAAATGCGTATCCTGAACTGCGAGTCAAATGTCCCTTGAGAGTCACAGAATGTTCAAGTCACACATGTAGAAATCTGTACGTTATTGTTCATAATGTTGCCATGCTTATTTGCTTTCTCTATTAGTATGATGAGAAGGGCTCTAGACAAGGTATCTCAGTATGTTTCTAAAAGGTCAGCAGTGCTCTTGGTATTATAATGTCTGGAAACTATGTCCGTCAGTTGTCCTTACTTCATTGAAGTGTGGTAGTGCAAAGCAAATCTTGTTTGGGAAACTGACTGTAAGAGTGGTTTGCACTTTTCGTTTTGCAAGCCAGACTCCTTGACAAACCCAATGTTTTCCCTTCCTTATGTGTGATGCTTTGAAATAATGACTTCTGTTGTTGAAAAGAAAGTCCCAGAAGTTCAGCTGCCCTTCTTGCTGTTGTTACATTCTTGGTATATCCACATTTGTCAGGTTTTTATGCCTTTCTTCTCTCCAGTGTCAGAATGTGAGGGAAATGATCTAATGCTGAGATAATTTCTTCAGCTCTGATAAATGTACTTCAAGTAAATAAATATAATTAGCCATTTTACATTATAAGATCACGGCATCCAACTCTTGAATGAATGGCCCATAAGGGAATTAAACCCACAGCCTTGCTGTTATTTTCACCAGACTGAGCTAATCTCAGGATATTCAGATGTGCCTTTCTCAGCTGCTTTTGAACAGTGTATTACTAATTAGCTACGTCAGTACCTTTCTGCCTGTGCAGACCAACTATATCGAAATGAGGTGGTGGTTTTCTCTCAGATATTTATGTCTAATTTTCAATGCTGACTTTTTAATCTCATAGGTGATTCAAAGCCCACTAAAAGGATTTTTAAAAATATTACAGTTTGCTTTGAGTCAGCATCGTAACATACATTTTAGTAGCAGATATGGGTAAATATAGCAAGTAAAACTAGCATATAAGGAACAAGTTTCTGAGCATTAGATACAAAGGTATTCAGGAAAATAAATAGTAGTCCCACCCAGTAAATACACAGCCGGTTTCAGACTGCAAATATGCAACTTATTCAGTGTCTGGAGGGTAAATAATTTAGTATGTCTTCATGTGGGTGTACGGTTGGAAACCAAAACATTAAATTTTTATTACTTTTAATGATTTGAAGTGTTATGAGGTGAGTAAAGCAGTTGTAGCTAGTTTACTGAGACTCTAAAAAGGGATGAAAAAACCCAAGGATCTCTAAGGAAATGATTCTAGAGAACAACCACTAAACCTTTAGAGTGAGTAGTGAGATTTCTATGGCAAGAGTTGAAGGAGCCATAACTAACTGTAGTCTTCTTTATCCTTTATTGTTTCTCATACATATCACATCGACTTATAAACCCTCTTTCAGACTAAGGTTGAGATATTATCAGTGGAACAGGCCGTAGTACCAAGTGTTTTTTGTTCTTCTTTGGAGTCTCCTGATTCTGATTTAAACTTCTATATACAGCTATAGTATTAATAAACATGGCTCACCATCTAATTTGCTCACTGTTTTATCAATACTGAAAGTGAATAAATAATGAAAAGTAACCAATACTTAAATTCTTGTTATAATTTGTGGGTAATTGCTGGTTGTGATGCTGATAATGATGAAATCTATATGGCTTTTTTGTGCTCATTACATTAATTTTTTTTTAATAGCATCTCACTTTTCTTTATGTATATCCTTGTCATTATACATTATAACTGATGCCAATAGTCAGTTAGCCTTCCTGTGCTGGCAAGTAAGGAAACAAAGATCCAGAGAAGTCTTCAAAGAAAGGCAGGGGGTTAATTCAGAACCTACAATTTCTAAAGGAATTTAATATGTGTGGTTTATTTGTTTAATCTTGTGACAACATTTACTGAAATGTTTACTTACCCCAGAAGAGCTTTCACAACAGTGATTTAATATGATATGAATGATGGAAAACACTAAATAATTCATAGAATTATTACTACTAGTAAATCACTTGGGCTTCCCAACAGAGGGGATGGTTGCCTTTATTTCAAACAGTTCTTTGCATCTTTTTAGAACATGAGACTAAGTACACAGACTAACATACTACATGCTAGTGATTAAACCCGCTTGCACAGATTATGAGAAGGTTATTTAACTTTTGGATGCTTATTATTTTAGATGAGTTTTTAGGAAGCTAGATGATGATCCAGGAACAGTGTAGCAGGAGACCTAAAAATAAAACAAAAGAAATCTATTGTATTGAATTTACTTCATTGCCCTATATGGCATTGAATTCAATTCCTTCTACAATGAAATTCAACTTCAAATTTGCAATATTCAGTAAGGAATTGATCATCCAAATTCATATTTCCTGTTCAGAAGGAAGGAGATAGATCCTACAAAAATGAAAAGGAAAGATTAAAAAACTGGAATACAAACTTTCAACATAAGATAGCGCTATCAACCTCTGCAAAAAGAATATCACCCTAAAAAACAATGAAGTTGAGAACTTGTCTTACATGAGGGCATACACATGTTCTCTGGAGTTCTTAATTTTCTATGAAAATAATAATTTGACTTCTTACACCAGCCTTATAGTTAATATTAATTGCAAAAATTCCACCAACATCAAGCAAGAGTATTTATTCATCAAAAGCAAGCAGAGAGTCTAATCTAATATTTTTGTGTTTCTGATGAAATATGTCATTAAATAATTGAGTGCATTTAAATGTCTTTAGTTCTGCTCAGTGCTTCTCAGATATGGTTTATCTTTCTAGGTGGCAGAATATCTTTTATGTTAAAGAATCTATTGCACTTTGTGCCACTTTCTCTACGGTCAACCAATAGATCCTAAAATGCATCTTTATCCACCCATTTGTAGATCCTGTAGATAGCTGGTAAACAGATGTATAGACTTTTTGTTCATACTCTCCTCTTTTTCAATGGGATACTGTCCTCTAGATGCTGCTTAATTATTTACTGCATTTATTTCTATAGATCTGTATTCAATTTATGCTATTACAGTGATCCCTTTAATACCAACGTCTGTGAAAATAGGACACAAGTTCTCTGGGGCAAATCACAGATCTCCTTATGGTTACTGCAAAATAATTGTCTTTTCTGGAAAATTGTACATTCCTAAATACTTCCAAAGTACACAGTTCAATCGAAATACTGTAGGATCAGACTATATATATGCATTTTAAACAAATGCAGTCACTAGAAAGAAGATAGAGATTGGTCTTTTGTGTCACCATCATCATGACTAGGCTTTGTGAACGAAGATATGGGAAGGGCTCTACCCACGCTTGCTGCAAGTGCACTGATGGTGCGCTAATGTGGGATGAGACCGGTTGTAAAAGGCACAGTGGAAA
>VXBA01001486.1:0-96729 GCA_013399895.1 Serilophus lunatus
GATGGTAAGATTGACAAAGAGATTGACAAAGAGATAGGTTAGCAAAAGCATACAGAGCCTTTCGACAACTCCATAAAAGTGTCTGGTGCAATAAACACCTGAAGAAAAGTACAAAGATTAGTGTCTACAGTGCCATTGTACTCTTTTATATGGATCTGAATCATGGGTCATCTACCGCCATCACCTGTGACTCCTCAAACGCTTCCATCAGTGCTGCCTCCGTGCAATCTTAAACATCCACTGGACTGACTACATGACTAATGTTACTGTCCTTGAACAGGCAGGGGTCACCAGTATTGAGGCCTTGCTGCTGAGGATGCAGCTGCGCTGGGCAGGGCATGTCTCCAGGATGAAGGATCACAGCCTCCTTAACATTGTGCTCTAGGGTGAACTCCTCACCGGCTGCCGCAACAGAGGAGCCCCAAAGAGGAGATCTGAGGACTCCCTGAAACAACATCTCAGTGTTGGTCATATTGAGGGCCATCAGTGGTCCACTCTGGCNCATCAATGGTCCACTCTGGCCTCCAAGCGAGAGACATGGAGACACACCATCCATAATGCTGCTGCCTCCTTTGAGAATGCACGTAGAATCAGTCTTGAAGAGAAAAGACAACACAGAAAGAACCATGTCTTGTCACTACCACCTAAGGAGGCTTTCCACTCTGCTTTTTGTAAGCAGACTTACCTGTCCCTCATCGGCCTTTTTAGCCATCAGCATGCTTGCAGCAAGCGTGGGTAGAGCCCTTCCCATATCTTCGTTCACGAAGCCTAGCCATGATGATGATGATTAGTAAAACTGTAGGATGTGACTTGGGTCTTAGCTAGGTCGGGAAAAGCAAAGAGTTTCAGGAACTAGACCTTTTTCTTATCCTGTGAGCAGGGATTTCTCCCATATCTGATGATTTCATTTGGATATTTCATTGGCTCAAATACAGTTCTTTGATCAGGGATTCCAACCCCTTTCCTCCCTTCACCTCTCCTCCCCTCTTTTTCTCTCCTCCTCTTTGCATGGTGTTTTCATCTCATGTTTTTCTCTGTTTGAATTTATTGATATCTGTAAAATAGAGGGTTATTTGACATCTTGGATGTTACTATTATACTAGGAATGTAAGTGATTAATTCATAAAGTAAGACATGTAGGAAAATACCAAATGAGCTTTGTGACAAGAACAAAAAGCAGAGAATAGAAATAGTACAGAAAAAACACAACCAAACAAGCTCATTGTCTGAAAATGCATCATAAAGCCAGAACTCTGCCCTGAAGGAACAATTTTTTAAGGTAAAAAGGAGACATATAAAAAGGTAGGGGCTCAAGACTACTATATATCTTTCCTTTCACAAATTAGTAACATGACCTGTCATTGAAAACAATAATAATGGATTTAGAAAGCTAGCTTTCTTTAAAAATTAGGTTTGTTCACATATGAAATAGTACTTTTCAAAATTGAAACAGTACTGCTTATAATTCAGAATAGTATTCCATGGATAAGTAAAGCTTTCTGCTCAATGATACTTGGAATACTTATTTGAAATTTTCAGGTGAGAACTGTTGTTTTAGTAAGAAATATTTTCTGCCTATTTTTGCACAGCTACAAAGATCTAGATGATAAAAGACATGGGAGACACTCAACTCTGTAAAACAATTGATCTTGCAGAAATCAATGGGTCTCAAAACTAGTCATGAGTTTATCTTTTTGCAGAATCAAGATGCTCAGGTGAAAGCAGCCCTAACAAACTTTCTCAGTGTTCTGCTTTTTTTTTCATACAGTCTTAACTGTGAAAATGTAAATAAACTTCATAAATTTTATATAGGACTCCTGCTGGCCCAAAACATAAGTTCCAAGTTAACATGTGTTAATTACGCAAATCCAGAATTCACAGCAGTTACTGGCGGGACGTTCATAGTTATGAACAGTTCTACACTTCCAATGCCATGGTTTCTCTGCTGGGAAGAGAGATTAGTCATGCAAAAGGATATTATGACTGACTATATCATGTTTTATTCGTTACCTGTTTTCTTGAAAATACATAAATAAAATAGCTCTTAGTGCGAGAATATTTTTGTTATTGTTAAAAACATAATGACTATGGAGAGATGTGGAAAAATACTGGATGGTCAGCTGTTTGCTGATGCTGTGATATATGTAGATACATTCTGTAATTATCATGTTTATAAAGATAAGATTATTTATGAATAATAATGGCGATAGTAATGGAAGCTAATTTTGTTGTTGCAGGTGGTGTTCATTTGAAGAGCTACCTATGGGAATACAAACTATGTAGTATTTCTTGTTTCTAGAGAACCAGACTCTGTAGATTGTAGAATGAGCTATTGCCTTACTATCTTTCTTCCATTTAAATGTAATTTATTAGCACCTGTTACACAGAGCAGTAAGCCAAAATTACTTTGCTAGTGCTGACCTCTGCAAACTCCAATTTCTACAAAGCATTTATGTCACCAGCAATATGATTAGATAGTTAAGGCTGTACAGATGAATAAAGAATAACACAGCACAGGCTCAAAAACGAGCAAATAAATGAACTGAGTGAATGTGAAACTCATTTTTTCAGAAAAGTTGATGAAATATCTGGTAGTGGTTTTTTCAGGAGAAACTTTACAGGACCTTTCCTCTGTTTTTGCCATCTCTGGATATTGCATGTTTATAAAATAGTCCTCCAACTGGTATTCTATAGATTCTAATGTCTCTATTTTGCAGTATTCCAGCTATGAGGTAACATCCCAGATATCCCAACACACTTATGTTATTGCTTTCTCTTTCAAGTGCTTAAGTTAGTTTAGGGCACCTTGTTTTCTTCCTCGACTGTGCAAAAGTGATTGTATTTCTAATCCTTCAAAAAATGGCTTGAAAAGAAAGTGGCTCAGGATTTGTTTTGTGCTCTTCCCCACTCCACAAAGGGTTAGACAGTGCATAGTAACAGTCAATGTTTATATATCACATATGCTCAGGGGAGCTATGTGCACAATCTGTCTTTTAATTCATGGACATCTTGTAATGTTCATTTGGATTTGTGCCATTTTGATAGTTGTATGAAGATTCCTCCAAATAATTCAAATAATTCTAAATAATTCAATAGTATAATCTATCAATTTTTCTGTAATATTGGTCACTTTTTCTTGGTGATTTCTCTTGCAGTGTATCCATACTGCAATTTTAAGTATCGAAGACAAATTTGCACAACTGATATTTTCAGAAATTTGTAAAGTTCCAGGTTTCTCTGCAGCTAAATTATCTTTGATCACCATAAAAAATTACATTGCATGTACTCTTGTTCTTTCAAACTCAGCATCCTCAGCAGTTACTGAAACAAGTTCTGTGTGCATTGCAAGGGCAAAATATCTGGCAATAAACCATATTTCAGATGGACCAGAGAAGTAGAAATATGCGTAAAGTGTATTCCTAATGTCTGTCCTCATGCGCATCTGTGAGCACACCAAATGTTTAAAAAATAACTGTACTACTAGCAGAAAAACCCTCCTATAATTTGCAGGAATGCTTATTGGGAATGTAAAGTATTGTTTAGAAGACAGACCAATCAAATTTTTTGCAATCTTTTCTGCAACTACAGTATTCGAGATAAGAATCATATATACCTTTATAATCCTTTTAAGCTAACTGGAATAATTATAACTACTTTTGAAACTGCCCTAATATCATGGGGCCAACATCGTGGTCCTCCTGATCCTTAAATACTTGTGAAAGTTTTGTGTTTTATAGAAAGGGGGGAAAATGGCACAAATTCCAAAATACGGTATCATTAGCTGCTAACTTGCTCCTTGGTGCCTTAAGTGACAATGAAAAATTCACCAAGAAAGCTCATAGTTTCATGTGATTTTCAGTTAGACTTGGAAAGTTTAATCTCATCCATTACCTCTTTCTTTGCCTGATAGCCGTGTGAAGTTGTATTCTTTTCCTTAAAGCATCAACAGCATAGAAAAATGGGAACCATCTAGGATTTGAGAATCAATGCAAAGTATTGACAGATTGTGAAGTACAAGACTGCACAAATAACAGTTACTAATAGAGAGGGAGCTATTCTAGTAAAGTGACTTTACCAGTGCATCACATTGTTTTTGTTTGCAACTGTCTGACTCTTTTGCTATTTTTAACTAAACTATGAGAGGAAACTGTACCGTATTTTTGAAACCTTCTCAACAGACCAGAGAACACTTGTTTTTTGGTCTCAGGAGAATGGTCTTCTGTTCCTGATGCCATACTTCACCCACTCGCCTGTCTGCATATGTACTGCTGCCACTGGTATTACACTCTGGCTTCCTGAGGTACTGTCATTTGCCATTGAGGTCATGCAGCATTTGGAAAGTTAGAAGGGCTCAGGATTGTGAAAACTTGAGATTTGTTCTTGAAATTTCTTTATAAAGATTTTCATTGTGTTCGTGTTTTCCACTGCTTCAGAATGTGTGTGCATTTCTAACAGCCTTTGAAAACTTACATATCATAACATTGATATAACTACCAATTTTCTCTCCAGGATGACTGCAAAGTACTAATAGTAATGAGTTGATAATAGATATATCAAAGAGGCAGCCAGCAAGGGATTCTAAGTTAGGACATTGCTGCAACAAGAAGAGGGCATTGAGATTCATGAACTCTTCAAAGAACCCTGTTGTTGCTCTTTCTGTGTGACCTACATGGCTGGAAGTGGATCTGTGTAAAGCTGTTTTTACTCCTTTAAGCTCCTCTAGTGGTTTCCACAATGCTCCCACTCTTTGTTTAGCTCATATCAGCTAACATTCACCAAGGTGTATTTCTGAACTAGAAAACTTTATGTTTAGTGTTTATGTTTAACATATTTCAGTTTGTCACAGTATGCTTTCTATTTTTCAGAGACATCATTGCCATTTCATTTCCAGGTCACTGTGTCAAAAGCCAATCCTGCTAATATATATTAGTCACAATTTTTGCATGAGTAGTACTTAGAAATTTTCTCTTATCTTCACCTTTGTATCAGTCAAAGCTAAATGGCTGGAGAGATTACATTTTTCACAGTAATATTGCTTGCAGATTACGTTTACTTCTTCCTTCATATTTAATTTAGACTAATAGTTTCAAATTATAAACGGACAAGTTCTATACAAAGATGGAATTAATGCCTCAAGATACCTGTTGGTATTCCGTATGTACAAGATCTAAGAAAAGTTACATTTTAAATAAAGAAAGGTTTAAATAAGAGAAAGATTTGAGGAAGTACACTCATTAAAAGGGTTATTTAAAGAAAAATAACATGCGCAGGAGGGTGTAAGTTTAGACCTGTGAACCTGGCATATTTATACATACATTTTGAGCTGGAAAAGGTTTTTGTTAAAGAAACGAGAATAACAGCTTCAAGACTTCAGCTTTGCTTCAGAACTCCAGCCTTAGTAATGCTGCAAGAATCCAGAGATCAAAAGAACCAATGTTGTGTGAATCAGACATTCAGCTGACATAAATCAGAACTGATTTCTTTAAAACAATGAGACTACTGAGCTACACCAGCTGTGGATGAGGCCTCATGTTTTTAATGCCATAGAATAAGTTACTCTGTGCTACATTCTAAACTGCATCCAGTGTATTTATTGATGGCATGCTTGTCTGCAGGGCCAGAGATTTCCTGCTGGGCAGGCTGCTTTCTAAGCAGAGAAAGCAGGATCCAGGCTGGGATAAGGCAGAGTACTCTGCCTTCCCCATCATGAGCTCGTTTCAACATGCTTTCACGCTGACTTGGGGAAACAGCAGCTATGTTGCTATGTTTCTGCTCTCATCCTGTTCCCTGTCTGTGCCCAAGTGGTGTCTGGCTAAAGAGGTAGGGGAAAGAACACTGCCAACTTGACAAATGTGCAGGGGCCATCATAATCCTTTATCCAAGAAGGAAAAAAGTTGCTGTCTTTATTGATCGACTTGCTCTCTTCTCTTAACCATTGCCTCTTCATATGACTGCAAGTGCACACATTATATAATGGAAAGTGAGTCGTGACAGATTTTGAAAACAATGTAAATGGAAGTAGACTTTCTTCTGAGGTGACTTTTGAAAAATCTAAGGGGACAAAGACGATAAATTGTTTTGGAGCTCTCTGTATAGCTCTCTGGCTATCTACTGATTGCACTACCAGAGATGATGAAGATACATAAAAATAGGCTATCAGGGTTCTCAAGAGCTGCCTAATCTGTGCTTTTCTGAAGTAAGATGGATATTGCCAGCTAGAAAAATGAGACACGTTATCTTCACCTTTTCTATAAAGAAATACAAATGTGAAGGCTGCTGTTTTTTAAGCAATATGAGGATGTAATTTGCAGCTCTTGCCGACAGAAAGTTTTTGGTAATGACCAGCCTAAATTGCACTGTGAAATTATTGCTAGTATATCCATACCACAGAGAACAAGCTTGTTCCTTTCTTATTTGTGTCAGTCTGCTCCTTTCCCACTGTTAATTTTCTTCTTGAGCATGAGCAAACCTAAATTCTCAGGTTTTCATTACAAGATCAGAAAAACTGACCATTTTCTTTGATGTCCACTATGCTGGCGTCTTTCTCTAAAGATATCCCTTCAGACAGGGCACAGAATTATGTATAAGAGATAACTTTATAAATTCTTCTAGGCTGTGCATAGACCTTACCCCTTTCCTTTTTTTGCAAAGAAGTTGCTTTACTGAGGTATTGTGCTTGTGATTCACCATCTCTCTAAATTCCTTTATTTAAAACAGTGACCTACAAGTTTGTATTTCTCATGGCAATTATCTCCATTGGATTGCATTCTTCTTGAATTATCAGTTTTCCAGTTTGAGGGAACAGATTTGAACTCTGATCTTGTCTTAAATCTTACTATCAGTCCTTTATCTTGCTATTGCAGTGTAGTAAGAGCAGTAAGGAATATTTTGGTACAGAAGAAAGAAAATTTCAAGATTTAAAGCTGTAGGGAAAATGATACAGGATTTCTTAGAAAAAAATAGTTTCAGAGGAAAGATACTCGAGATGTTGAAAGTACAAGGCAAGTTTTCTATTTTAGATGAATAAAGCTGTCATCAAATAAAAGCCTACTCTTGGAAGGGGATCGAGAACCTACTTCATGATGAAAAATGTTTGGTATCTCAAATCTTGCTCAAGTAAGTATGCATTTTGAGAAATTTGTACTTCTTTTGATATACCAACATTTTTACTCAATTATCAGGATTTCATATATTGATCCAAGTTGGAAATGCAGGGGCAAATATATTCACAGTCCATTTTGTCAGATATGTGTTTTATTATTTTCTGAGTTTTTTGCTTTTTTGATTTTGTATTTGTAAATTTATGAAAATGGCATGCATGGCTCTAGTATACTTCTCAGAAAGGTGACAGCCAAGATATAATTCCAGTTGTTTTCTTTGAAAAAGAGATCTAAAATAGAAATGGACATGAGCATTCAAGTAATATGATAGAATGAAAATTAACCATTCTGCAAGGGAAATTTTAAAATTCTGAATTTAGGTTTGGGGTTTTTTTTAAACTTTCACTGTTGTTTTTTTTTTATCAATTTCACCCATGTCACTGTCTGGGGCTTTGCACAGGTTTTGCATCCATATGGACCATATGTGTCGGGTTAACATAACCTGAGAACAAGAAGGATTTTACCTAAGGAACTTCATATCTATGGAAAAACTCTTTATTTTTGGGAAATTGGATTATTGAAGTTGCATATATGAAAAATAATATCTTGATTGCATCAAGAACAATAGTATAGGGTTTCTTTAATGTGGTAGCTACTCATCTTCCTCCTTATGTATTATATTAATCAGAAGTAACTGTAAACATCTGCCTTTTCTTCATAAAGCTCAAAAATTAATTTGAAATAGGATGTCTTTGCTATAGCAAATATATTTTCTTTATTCTGTTGTTTACTAAAATTGAAGGGCTGGAATTGGGGAGAATCAGATGGTATTTGTACTGTTAAAATGTTCTAAAAGCTTCCAGGGAAACAGATAGCTGTTTACAAATGAGACTTTTCTCATGCTGCTGAAATAATGAAAGAGGAAGTTGTGAAGCTTTATCTTTATGAATCCTTGTGGCAGAGCACAAATAATAATTCCCATTAATAAGACATGGAATGTTTCTCAACCTGTGTCCTGATCTGCAACTATTATGTTAATAAGCATAGCTAATCAGTTTAATGTGCTTAGGGAAAGACAAGCAGTGAATATGAATATAGAGATAAGAAAAGGAATGTTTTTTACCATTTTTTTCTATGGTAGGGAAACATTGAAAATCTGTCTGTGATTAATAAATATAAATTCAGAAGAAATTCTGAAAATGTACTTTTCACATTAAGAAAACCAACGCATTTTCATATATTTTGGGAGAGATTTTATATTTTTGAATAAGAATGCAATGTCTTCATTATGTAAGTGTAAGATGTTAATGTCTCCTTTCACATTCAACGATTTTTACTGCAATTTGGCAATGTTTAATAAATAACAATTAGAGTTTGACTTTTTCAGAGAAAACTTAGGAAAGCTCTAAGCTGGGGTAGTTTTTACCTTGCACTGAGCTCTTACTTCCTTGTACTGACATGAAGATTTGTCCTTACCCTTCTCTTCTACTCTTAATATTCTATTTTTAGTTCAGCCTTTCTTGAGAACTTTTGTGCCATTGAAATTTTGAAATGACCTATGGGCTGTTGCCTGGAGAAGCTGACCATAAATGAGATGTTATTATTGAAGGCTGTTATTTTTCAGATTTTTTAAAATTTAGATCTTCAACTTACTTTTTCTCTCTTTAGCTGGACTACTCCATATTCAGCTGAGGGGATGATGCATGCTTAAACTTCATCAGCAGATTCTAATAAACATTGCTGTGATTTCTCTTTTTGAATAGTAAAATGAGGAGATCCTGCATTACACTGAATTTCTGGACTCTTTGAACAGATAGACACAGTCCTAATTGTTACATCTTAGTTAATAAACTCACATACTTTCAAACATATCAAAGACAGAAACACGCCTTTAATGAAGAGATGTGATCTATTGAAAGGCTACAGGACAAATTTTAATCTGTATTTATTTCAAATACATTTATTTAGGTTTTGTAGTCTTGCGGTGCTACATTAAAACAGAGAAAGGAAAAATGCAAAAGACCAATTAGGTCACCTAGTCTGTCCCTCAGGGGGTCAGTAAAGGATTGTTCCCTACACTGTTAAATAATCATTTTATCTAATTATTCAACCCTGAAGAACGACCAATCAATTCAATCTCAATTTAATAAGCATTCTGTGAGTCTTTTTGAATAAATAGTTTTTTTCCTAAATAAGCGAGCTACTGCAATTCAATAAAGAAATGACACTAAAGGGCACAAAAATAAGATTTTTAAACAAAATTCTTACAAAGATCAAGGCTTTACCACTCTTTTAAAATACCAGGACAGGATTGCATAAAACACTGTAATATGGAGGAGTCAAATGTACTAGAGTAAGGGTTGTAAATCAAGTAGGCAATTGAGAACTAGCATTTTCTTTCCCCCTATCAAATGGGCTTTGTGAATCATATCTCTGACAACAAGAATCTTCAGTTCTGGGTAATTTAATTTTTAGACCCCCCCAAGATGTCACCTTACAGAACAAGTTTTGCATTTCTCATTTTGTACTTTTAATAAAAGTTTTCCAGCAGATTGAAGGACAGTGTGTATTAATTAAGTACACTTCGCACGAATAATGAAATCACATTTGGTCCTAACAGGATCTTGTTAACTGTTCTACTGAGTTGTTGGTTCCAACTGAGCTATATGCTTCCTACTCATATTTCATCCAGCAGCTTTGTCTTCCTCTAGTTTTTCTCTATTCTGAATATTCACTTGCCAGTTAAATCAGTATAGAGGAGTTAACATGGGAGAATCTAAGTACTCTTTATTCTGTGAAGTTGATGCATATATGAGAGCATAGACATATTCCTGCAACTGAGGTTCTCTTTGACTTGAAGATCTTTAACTTTGACCTCCTTTGGTTTGGAGTGGCACACATTCATTTGTTTTGAATGGCATGGTAACCAACTCTTTCGCTTCACCAAAGGTGCAAATTTGTTGTGACTTGAAGGTTTTTCTTCTAATCAGATCTATTCTTCTTGGTTGCTTTCCCTTTTAATGTGAACTCTGCTAAAAGTTTCCCAGCCATCTGGGCTGTTAGTCTTTACCCTCAGTCCTTAAATAAACCTGTACGTTCTTTCCTACTAATGCAATTGAGAGTTTTCTCTAGGTAAAGATGAAAGAACTGTTCCTTCAATATTTACATTATTTCCCTAATGAACTCTCATTGCTGTGTATATGTGTAGCCTACTAATGTTTATAATGTAACTTTACAAGGATTACCACAGGTTCAGGTAATACTGAACATACGGAATCTCAGGAGATCTTTCACTCTTGGCAACTGATATTGCACCTGCTTCTGAGCACTTTACTGTGTGTCTTCACTAATCTATTTGCTTGCATATAAAAAGATTAACTTCTAGAATCATTTAAATTCTCTATGATTTCTATGTTGATTGCTGAAGAACTGCTGGCAGTAAACAAAGACCGGGCATTTCAAATGCTGTCGAATTAAACAGACTTGTCTCTCATTGTAAAGGTCACTACATCATGGAAATTTAGATAATAAAGTATTTTATATGAGTATATTATTTTATGTGAACATAATATATAAATATACTATCAGATAATGAAGTCTTTATAATGAAGCCTTTGTCTCCTTAATAGTACTGACAAATGTGTAATTTAGTGTAGATGCTTTAAAAACTTCTTGGGCTTGTCAATGAATAAGCTGTTGCAACTAGTTTATACTAATGTAAACAATCATCACCACTAGTTTTGACAATTACCAAATACGCATTTATTGAGAGAGCCCCAGTTGGTTAATTTTTTTTTCCCGTTTCTTCTTTTACAGTAAAGAGGGTTGTAATTGGTTAAAAAAGAGAGAAGTATTCAATTATAAATTAATACTGGAGCCTGTAAGATGGCTGATGCAATTTAGAACAGCCTTCAGGCTGTTTTATGTTACATATCTCAAACAGATAGACATGTTGGAATGCTGGAAATGACTAAAACTTCTTTAACCCTTGCAGAGCTACCCTATCTGGTGACTAGAAAGATTTGAGTCTCTGGCCTCCAGTATTCATGGAATTTTCTCGTTCACCTATGCAATAAAGCCAGGAAAGTTCCAGACCATCTTTATTCTAGACATATTAATTTTACATGATTTTGCCATTAATTGCTTTTAACGGTAAACATTTGAACCCTGTATTCTATCTTTTTTCTTCTGATTAATATGAAGATCATGATAAGAAATTATTCCATTACTGTAATGTCTTTGGGCATACCTTTACTGTTAAACTATTCATTGTCATAGCATGTTTCTGCCTACTGGGATGCTTTTAGCATATTTATTGTTATGGTTTACAAAAAACACTTTTCCAAACAACTTTCTGGCAGGATTCAGGAAAGAGAAACAGGTAGGGACAATCCCCAACAGAAAAATTGAGTGAAGTCACCTCATTTGGGAGGCTAATGGAGTCAGATGGTATGCTAAGTGTGCAAAAATATGGTGGAATTAGAGTGGTCTTTACCTACAAAAGAAAATCTAGTCAAAATGTTCTTTGTGAAGATAAGGGCATTTATTTTCAATTATAACAATTATCATCTATGACCATATTTTTGTCCTTTGCCTTCCTATTGGTTAAAATCCTGACATATCCAAGAAAAAAAAATTATATTCTCTTTTCTAAATAAGTTTTATTTCTCGGTAACTGTAGCTCCAATCATTAATATAAAAAATCTGCAGGATTAAGATGTCAGGCACATTCATGAATGTCCTTCTTCTCTGGC
This sequence comes from Serilophus lunatus, assembly GCA_013399895.1. Classification (NCBI taxonomy): domain Eukaryota; kingdom Metazoa; phylum Chordata; class Aves; order Passeriformes; family Eurylaimidae; genus Serilophus; species Serilophus lunatus. The sequence goes on from VXBA01001486.1 coordinate 11,855, forward strand.
TGACACTTTCATCGTCAGTAAAATTATTGTTTGCTACTGTCTTCCAGAATGGGTGCTAAGGGTCAATTTGAAAAGTGGGATTTGAACTGCATGAATGATCAAACAATTATACCATTAAAGACTCATTATATTTCCATAATAACATTAAATTGACATAAATTATGTAAATTTTATATTGGGCATGTGTGTAACATGTCAGTCATTCCTCCTGTTTTAAATACATGGAGATACAATATAATGTACTGTAACACACATCTATTTTACAGCTGGCAATCTTTTTTCTTATTATTTTTTTATCTTTTTATCTATTACACTTTTGAATGATCTGAAAGTCCTTGAAATTATTAGTAGAATGCAGTAATCATGTTGATCAGAACTCTTTTCAAACCAGAAGAAATATCTCCAGTACACAAATATTAAACCTTGCCTACCATCTGTAGTGCAAATGCTACCACAAGTAATCCTTTATTCACCTGGAGTGTACATTACAAAAAAGTAGTGACCATTATTTGCACAGATCATTTAAGATCCATGCTAAAATTTTAATTTCTTGCTCCCAAAGCACATACAAATCTAATTTGTTATTGAAAGAAAAGTGTGGAAATGAAGCATCTGCCCAGAAATCCATGTGTAAAGAAAGACTATTTGGATTCTGCAGTTGCACTCCAGTTTAAACAACTCAACTTGATTAGCTGGTGAAATATTAGTTATGCTAGATTATAGGAACTGAAAACTGTTTTGATAATTAAGAGATTCAATTAGGAAGATCTGCTCGGCTGTAGCTTGTAGATATGTCTTATTTTCAGGGAGACAGTTGTTAAACGTCAAACAATTTTGTTTTGTTAAGTTTCTAGTATCCATATTCAACATCTTTGCTATAATTCTATAAGCTATAGAATTTCTTGTGATTTCTTCCATTTAATTACAACACCATAAGAAAGAAGAAAATTATCTTTCTGGCTTTAAGAGCAAGTTGGTGTTTTGCCAGTATTTTTGTTGTATAGGAAAAAGAAATTATCTATAAATTAAAGCTAATCAGCCCATCAAAAACAGTCTCTCCTGCCCTTTCAAAATATATAGCAAATGTAAGAACTACTTGTGAGGGTTGTTTTTTGGTTTTTGTTTTTTTTTTTTTTTTTCAGTTTTCTTTCCTTCGTTGAATTTTGTTTCAGGAAAGGACAGACGGCAGTAGATAAGTGTGGACAAATCTCTGAACTCTGAAGATTGAAAGTTACCTGTTGAACAGCGAGATCAAAAAAAAAAAACCCACGAGGGAAGGAAACAATATATGATGTCAAGCGTATGTCAATACATGCATGCCTTCTTTGAAGTGATCTCTTTCTCAAACACTTTTTCTTACAAGAATTAGGAAAACATCTGAATTGTGACTTTTGAGATTTTGAAGTAGAAAACTAGTGAAATGATATGAAAAAAAGCACTTGCTTAGAATTCGGGTTGGGAAACTCCTATCCATGGTGTTGACTACTGCAGACGTAATTGTTTCCAGCCTCTGAGGCAAATATACTTGTGAGCTGAGTAATAAATTTAAATTTGATCTTAATATTATGGTTTATAAATTACAAAATCTGCAGAGTACCTGAAACAAAACTCTTTCATTGAATGAATAGAAATATTTATTAAGGGGATTTAAAGATGAAAAATTCCATGTAAAATAGAAATGTAAAACATGTTCACATAAAGTTGGAGTCAACACTTACTTCCTCTTAAAATCTTTATGAAATTTAAAAGTTCAATAATTATATGTCTTTTTTTTTTTTTTTTTTTTTTTTTTTTATTTTTTTTCCTTTTTTTTTCCTGCTGGTTGNTAACTGTTTGCACACTATTTCAGTCCAGCGGGTGGTGCAGGTGTGAGGAAGTGTAGGCTTTTCCAACTCCCAATCCAGACACAAATAGGAAGCATATTAATGATACTCCAGGAATTAAATTTCTACTCTGGAAGTTCAAGAAGAGTACTCAGAAATGCATTTCTTGGAGCTAAAATGATGCCTACTTTCTGAATATTAGAGTAAAACTACATAATTTTGAGCCATTTGCAAAAGGGAAAAAGGAAAAGAGAAAAAAAACAACAGGAAAAAAAAATCAGATTTTTGAAAAACCAAAACAGGTTTTGCAGAAATTTGCTATGGAAAAGTAATTTCAAAAATATCTCAGTTCCAGCTCACATAAGAACAACTTGTTGATATAATAAAAACCAATACTTTAGTGATATGTTTTTAAAATACACAGATTTATTATTTCAATTATAACAAATTTTCAGTGAATGGTGAAATTTTTCTGCAACCAGTAGAAATATCAGTATCAACATAGATTTTACAGTACAAAGAAAGAGAGCTGAATGGGATGTAGTTCTATTCTGTAAGTGTGACTTTTTACAATATTCTATTTGAAACTAATGCTAACTCTCATTGGGGAACTGCCTTTCAAATCAGGTCTTATAGGTGAGAGAATGGCCACTTTCGCATTACAAAAATGTTCTATAAACTAGATTTGATAGTTAGGTCTAATGTTTCCAAAGCATAGTGAAGTGTATTCCCATACTATAACAGAATGCGTAGAAATATTGAAATAAGGCTCCTGAAACAAACTCAACGGTGTATATAGCGCTAATATTAGTATTATTTCCCATACTCTTCTGTTCTTACTCATTTAGATGGTATGATTTATTTTAACTACTTAATCGTTTTTCAGTGAACACCCTTGTGATGAGTGTATCTTGATTTGATAAAGTCTGTGGCCTTCAAATTACAGAAAATATCTCCCCAGGAGCATTGGCACACTAAGAATTCATGTCAGAGAAGTCATAAATTTCCCCTAGTGCAGTGATTTCAGTACTAAATAAACACCTTTTGCAGTTGAAGTTTCCACAAATGGCAACTTGGAAGGCAGGAAAAGAAGAAAAGAAGGAGAAATTATGGAAGATTAGCAAATAAAAGTGTTGTCTTGAAAGAGAATTTCACTTATTTGAAAATGTCAAGTGAAGGAGTCTATGAATTAATATTCTAATATATTATCAGTGTGAATTAAAATCAGCAGGAAGAAAATACATAAAGATTTATGGGAAATACATAAATTCTGGAGTGGTCCATGCAGACAAGTATTACTTGAAAATGGATAGATATATCAGTTTGCAAACTTTTCTATGGGTTGTATGACAAACTTATTAGACCAGTGACTAGCAGAATTTTTAGATACTGATTGCTACCAAATGTTTTAGAAATAATTTTAAAATGTATTGTTGGAGAACTAATCAGTTGTTTGAAATGGTGAAAAGCAGAATTTTGATTTGTTATGGTGAAATGAAATTGTATTTTTAGTTGTATTATTGGAAGTTTAAGAAAATCATCTGATTGTTAAATTTCCCAAAGATAGTAGCATTAAGCTTCTGTAGTCTAGTGCTTAGTTTAGCAAAGAGCAGACTGATTGACACAGATAAACTCCCCAAACTGGTAAGCCCACTTTGTTTATTGTGTAGACTTTCATATATTTGATAAATTTATTTTTATGATTTTAGATGGCAGAGACTCGTTTTCATTTAATTTGTTTACTATAGTTATGGAAGGACTGTCACAATAACCATTAACTTTGATACATTTGTGTATGTTCCCACTTCTCTCTGCCTCCCAGAATTTTCATTCCAGCCATGAGTGCTGGTGTTCCTTAGTTGTACATCTGGTACAGTGTTTCTGACAGCAACATCACTCCTCAGGGACTGAATGTGCCATCTGTATGACACACTCAGTGTCTAATGGTTTAAAAGCTAGAGACGCATAACTGCCTGAAAAAGTACATTTTCCAGTTTGCTATGTTTTTGGTCTTTAATCTACATTTTACCAAAAAAGTATTTATTGCGCAAAGTTACAGCTCTATGCTCCTTTATTTGTAAGTATGAGAAAGGAAGAGAAGACTTTAGCATCCAGTATGCCTTTATTATATCTTGCTGCAGGCAAAACTAAAGAGAGAGATCAAAAAAACCTCTCACAAAATAGGATCCCAAGAGGTACTAATCTCCTTAGGAGAAGAGCTGATTCTAAGAGAAATATAATGTGAAATCATTTTGTGAAAGGAAGAGTGGACAAACAGATGTTTAGCACTGTTTATAAAAAGATGCAAGTGTTGCCATAAGCTACAGTAGTTAAAGGGATAGACCAATATTTTTCAAATAAAACCCACTGCTTTCCAAATAAAAGTCATAATAAACTATGCTTTTGTAGAAATTTCTTACTCCTACAATCAGGACTTCTGCAAGACTTTTGCACTTGTTTGAAGTTTAGTGTGATTATGAAATGCTGAAGTAGAACAACATAAGTCAAACTGAGCCTGATGAAACTGTATGGGAAAGACTTTTTCCATAAATCTAACTCCTTTATTTTTTGTAAGACAAGGAGAAAATGTAATTTATGAAGCTCTAGTCTGATATGAGGGAAAACACTAGGCAAAAAAAAGAAAAGTATTGCTGGAAAGTAGTAATCTTTCAGATTGTTTTTCATGGTTTTTGCTTGTTTTCTTCTCTTAAATTCTTCCTGTTCATTAGGAACCAACTTTTATTCACTGCTTACATTAAGGTTTATAGATTCATACTTGCTCCAGAAAAAGGTATATGCTCAAATTGGCCATTATTTAAGATTTTTTTCTTAACCTTCCAGATGAAGACTTCTAGTTAGAAATGCAGTTTACATAGTAGTAGCAGCAATAACAGTCTTGGGCTATTTTATTTTTCTAATAACTCTGCCTGTGGCTTATTTTCTGCTTCTGCCCTTTTAGGTAATAAGACAAGGAACATTTCTGTTAAAAATATATGGTTCATATGCTTGTGCCTTTGTTCCATGGAGGGCAATTTAAAAATAGTGATAGAACTGAGAAATGTAGTTCTCTAAAGAACAGCTTTTGTGAAAAAGTTGCCTATGCGATAATTTGCTAGCCAATATTATTATTATTGTACAGGTATTTGTAATGTAAGAAAAACAAAAAATGAAAAATGTAATTGAGACATTCAATATGAAAGTTGTTAGTCAGGTTTTAAATAATGCAATTTAATATAAAATTTTAGAGTTTTAGAGTTTATTCTAGATTTTGCTTACACCAAGGCAAATCTCTTTAAGGAATTGCATACTGCAACTTTTGTGTAGGCAAATTAATTTGTATATCACTACTGACAAGAGATCTGTATTAAAATTCAGCATTAGCAAAACAACTGTAGTTACTATTGTATAGCTCATTTGTTCTGTTTTTCAACTTTTGTGACAGATCATTTTTGCTCCTTTGTATATCGGTTCTCTGTTGTAACATTGAAACGGATTTTGAAAGCCAGTCAGTGATTCTGAGTGCCTTGCTGTTTCTGGGAAAACATTTTAATACATTATATAGGCAGAAGAATTTTGATGTACAAAGTTTAATCTGCAATAAAGGACTCATTTAAAATTTCATAAATTGTACACCTGAAAATAAAATCGTTGTATCCTATATATCAAATTTGAAATTTTTTTCCCCTTGGTTTTGCATATATCATTGAGCTCAACAGAAGGACTACTAAAAAAAATTAATAAATAATAACTAGAATAGTTTATTCTTTCTTCTTTAGAAGAGATCTTGTAAAGGTGAATGCTTGAAAGAGTCATGCATTTGTTTTAAACAGGTAGATTAGTTTTTTCACTGGCAAATATTCATATTGAAGAATATCAACATGTTGATTCCATTCTCTTCCTGCTCTTTATTTTTTTCTCTCTAAAATGAAGGAAAAATGCCTGTTACATTGTTGTGTGGGATTAAGCATTCCCATTTGGAACGAGCTATTGTTTTCATTAGAAGTTTATTGTTGCTCTTCTATGTCATTTGCACTTGGAGTTGAAGACACAGAGGTATAACTGTTACCAGAGAAATGAACTTGCTACATTGTCTGAGCAAAGACACAGCTGTTCTTTCACACCCTTGAAGGACAGCCTAGAAGTCGCGGTCTGGCTGTCTTTCTGCTGCATATATAGAGTCAGTATGCCACATAGCTTTTTGCAAATACAGTTAGTCTGACTTTTGTGTTGTCAGGAGCAGAAGGAAAATTACTTACCTTGTAATTAGATGACGTTAATATTAGTATGAATGCACTTTGATTAGTGTAGAATAGGATAAAACATAAAGTTATGCAGGTTATGTAGATTATTTTTTTAAGCTTCCAGTGCAGGACCGCCAGCATCAATGAATGACAGAAAGTCAGAAAAGTCACTTCTGTTCTCTGACATCATTGTTTTGAAAACTGCCTTACGTTGTTTTATTAGGACAAAATGGCTCACAATGAGCATATTCTATGTCATTTATTGAAGTCTGTATAACTGCTTAGCCTTACAACATGCAAAGATGATAGGAAACAATTTAACTCCAGGATGAGGCAGCAGGAGTGGCTCCTCCTAAAGACAGGGAGTAAAAGGTCAGAGTAAGAATGGCCATATATATTTTAAAAAGAAAGAAAAAAATCAACTCAGAGGAATCTGCAGGGATGTTATAGTGATAAAATGTCTTCCCTTGCTGCTAACTATATCTGCTTCATATAGGATCGTAGATGTTCAACGTCCAACATCCTAGACAGGCCAGGACAGAGAGCACAGAGTCTTCTCTTGAAAACAACTCATAAGTTACCCCTGAGAAAAATTTTGCAAGTTCCAGAATTGGATACCTTAAGGAGGACTTTCAGTGCTCTGATTAAAAAAAAAATACATCAGTTAGCATATATGTCAATGTATCCTAGCTAATTTTCCATTAACTGGGGATAATGTTTGAAAGCACTGCAATTAATTTTTCATGAGAAAAAGTCTAGGCCATGTGAAAAACTAGTCATGTTCTAATAAAAACAATTATTATTAGAGTCGCATGTATCTGACAATTAACTTGTTTTAGGCAAAAGTTTCTCCCACTTGGTATATTACAATTTGAAAAATAAATTCCTTTCTCTTTTTGATGTTCAGTATTTTAGTGGAGAATACAGCCCAAATGATGCATACTTTCTGTGCTCTTAGATACACCTATTTCTTCAACTTTTTATTAATAGGTATACTAGAATTAGAGGGAGTTTTATTCATTTTAGTATTCGTCCTCTGGTGTTATTTCAAGCTTGGAGTAATCTCTTAGTTGTGACATTACTGTAATTACATTTTCTAAGGTAATCAGAGATAGAAATTATAGGAGGATGTAAGTAAAAAGGTGGACTTACATACTTAACACCTCAGTAAAAAAAGCAACTACCAATGTAAACAAACACCCCAAACCTCCAAAACATTGCTAGTACACACACACAAAAAAAGACATTGATAACATCCCTTTCCACTTCCTCCCTTCTGAACCAATTTGTTTTTCTCATAGCATACTGACTTAGCATGAGACAGATTGGGTTGAAAAGTTGAAACTGTTTGGAAAAAAGTGGCCACAAAAAAGCCAGAGTAGATTTTTATCTTCTTGTTATTAAGATGGTACTTATAAATATTAGTAAATATCATTCAATGAAATATCAGACACTGTCACTGAATTAATTTGCCAAGGCAAGATTTAAAACTCTTATGTTTTTCTGTGATGTGTGAATATGTGAATTCCACGTATGTGCTACTAGGTATTGCAGCTGACTCAGAGAAGGACTTGTTTGGGTGACTAGATTCTGAAGCTGTCACAAATTTAATGGTGGGAAAATCACAAGACTGTCCCAGTTATTTCTTTTCTCATATTTGCCCCTTAAGGAGCAGTTTGAATTTTTAATTGAAGAAGAGAGATATCAAGATGACTATTAAATTGTCATCTTGTGTGTCTGTCCTGGTATGTGCAGTAACATGGATCAATGTGATACTACAAACACAAGGTCAGCAAGGCAGAAAGATAGCATGAAAAGCAGTGCTTCTTTTGTGATTGAAAAGCTAGATTACTAATTAATTTGCTGCCTATTATGTGTTAGACTTTGGACACTTAGCCGTTGTATTTTCTCTAAAACTATCTGATAGTGTAATTACAATGGCAAATAGTCAGAAAGTACCTTTCATCTTTACAGTTCAACATACAGACCCACAGTATGGTACATATCCAGCTTTAATCCCCATGTTTTTTTTTCCTCAGGATTTCCACAGGAATGTTGATTACCTGTAAATGACCACCACAGCAAAAAAAGAACTAGTTCAACAATGCTACAGTTGTGTATAATGCAAGTAATTTAAGTTAATTAGTCTTGTTTTCTTGGTACTTTGACTGTATTGGACTGCTTTATGAAATTTTGTAAATAGGAAATTTCTTTCTGATGTCCAACAGTTTTCATATTACATATTTCAGTTTTTGAAAAGAGATTTGTTTAGAGCTCATTTAAAGTATTGTTATTTTTTTCATCTCTAGGCCAACAATTTAATCTCCTATATTGTTTTGGCTCTTAGAGTTATGTAGAGTGACAGATACTGTACAGTATAAAAGAGGTCTGTCAGACCAGTATTAAAACACAGATTTTACAATGGCATTTGGGAAAAGAAGACAATGAACAAAGAATTCTTTCATTAAACAAGAACTATTTTAATAATGAGTTAACAACTCTTTATTTGCAAGGATTTTTTAATTTTTATTTTAGCAGAACAGGAAAAAAATCCTCCTTATTCTATTTAATTTAGAAAAGCAATTACGAGTTTACTGTTCTTATTCTTGAGTTCAGTTTGCAAGATCTTGCAAAAAGTTTCTTAATGAGAATACGTCTGCAGTAGTAGTTACATCAAAGGAAAAGAGGCAAGCCAATACATCAAGGTTCAACACATAAAATCCATGGCATAATTAAGTTCCTTCAGAATACCATATTACAAATAATAGTACATGACCACAGACTACTGAGTATAACAGAAAATGAAGAAAATAATCAACACAATTTTGTCCCAGGTCCTTTGCTTGTAATAACTTTACATAATATTTTGCATACAGTTTTCTAGAAAAAAATAGAGCAGAGATTTATATAATATCTTCATGTATTTTCATCCTTTTCATACTGTGAGAGACCTGTCAGTCCAAAGGTGTTTGGTGTGGACTCAAGTTTTCAACAAGGAATTGGTGTACTTTGAAGGACAATCATGCAGCTGTGATTCATCAGAAACAGGGCTGAGTGATCTATTAAGAAGGAACAGCAAGATGTGTTGTCTGTCATACCATGTCTGTGTCAATGGAGAGTCTTTATGTGTCAATGCAAACTGAAGGTGTATAGTCAGAGTAGTTTTGCTTTTTGTTTCATAAGGTCTTCACAAAGCCTCTGTGAGATGTCTTTATATCTGGAAGTGAAGGCATATCAAGCTTCACACTGTTCTATTGAGCATCAGTTTGTTAGGTCATTGGAAAGTTACAGAAGCAGAGAATAGAAAACTGATCTTGGTCTTGAGAAAACTTGAGTGTTTAATGTCAAGATTTCAATTTAAATATGCATGCTAACTTAAATGGACAGGATCCATTCTCCTGCAGAGTTGCAGGAGAATGAACCTGCTTGGAGAAAAAGTAGGTAGTGATTATTTAAAAGAGCTGGTGTTTTTAAATAAAAAAACCAAACACACACTTCCAATCATTTATCAGCAGTCCTGGTTGACCATGGAGATCTAAGGTGACTGGAAGCTGAGAAACGTTACAGCCATTTTAAGAAAAAGTTGGAAGGATGATCTGATGAAATTCACACCTGTCAGTCTGACCTTGAGATGAGGAAGGTCACAGAGTCATCATGTAACATGTACAGGAGAGCCATGGATCATGCCCAGCCAGCATGTGTTTAGGAATAGCAAGTCCTACTTGACCAACCTGATCTATGGCAAAGTGACCTGCTTAGTGGATGAGAGAAAGGTTGTGGATATCATCTATCGAGATTTTAGTAAAATCTTTGCAAACAGGATGTTGAAGAAACTGGCTGCTCATGGTTTAGCCAGATGTAGTCTTTGCTGGGTAAAAAATCATCTAGATGTCCAGGCCTGGAGAGCGGTGAATGGAGTTGCATTCAGCTGTTGTCTGGACACAAGTACTATTTCCTAGAGCTCAGTATTGGGGCCAACCTTGTCTAATACCTTCACTGGTAATCTGGACAAAGTGATTGAGTGCACCACACCACAGGAAGACTCTGCAGAGGGATCTGGGCAGGGATCTGTGGGCCAAGGAGAATAGAATGAGGTTCAGGGCCAAATTCTGTGTCCTGCCCTTGGGTGAAAATAACTTGCTGCAGTGTTACAGGCTGAGGGCAGAGTGGTTGGAAAGCTGCTTGGTGGAAAAGGACCCTGGGGGTACTGGCCAACAACTGAACATGAGCCAGCGTGGCCACAAAGGCCTGTGATCAGCAATAGTGTGGCCAGCAGGAGCAAGGCAGTGATCATCCCCCATTACTGGGAACTGCTGAGGCCACAACTCAAATCCCATGTTCAGTTTTGGGCCCCTCCCTCACTACAAAAAAGATATTGAGATTCTAGAGTGTGTCCAGAGAAGGGCAATGGAGCTGGGAAAAGTTCTGGAACACAAGTCTGATAAGAAGCAGCTGAGGGAGATGGAGCTGTTTTGCCTGGAGAAAAAGAGGCTCAGGTGTACCATATTGCTCCCTACAGCTACCTGAGAGGAGGTTGTTGGCAGCTGGGGAATGACCTATTCTTCCAGGAAACCAGGGACAGGACAAGAGGAAATGTCCTCAAGTTGTGCCAGAGGAGTTTTAGATCAGATATTAGGGAAAATTTTTTTAACCTTAACAATTCTATGACTAAATCCTGTGAAAAATCAAATACATAGGTATTTGTTTAATTAAAGGAAGTAAAAATTGTCTTGATCTTTCCACAATCAGGAAATCCGAAAAAAAAAAAAATTAGTAAACTGTCAAAACAGAGAAGATTTAGAAAAAGTAAATATTTTTGTGGCAAGGGCAGATGTAGAAAAAGTAATATCCAGTATTGAAAGATATGTGTTTGGTACAGAACAACAAACTTAAATGAAGAGATTTTTTTGTGCCCTTTAAAAGGCCATGTTGGTCACTGGCAAACCAGGAAGGGCAAGAAAGGATGTAAATTAACTCCAGCTACTTCTGAGATAATTTCAGATAAGAAGGCAGGATTTGTGAATAACCACAGTATAGTTCCCATTTTTCCAGTGGTGAACCTGACATTGTCTTCTGCTGCTGATGTTGTCACTCCTCATCTATGGTCCCTAAAAAATGTATTGCAAGTTTATGCTATTCTTTTTTCAGCTGTTCATGTTGAGAGCTCCATGTACTTTCTCTACTTGAATATTGTGGTTGTGAATGTGCAGATATGGATAGATACATGGAGGGGTTTTTGTGTGCTTTTATTTTATATACCAATATTTCTGTCTTTAATAAAACATCAACCAGCAGCTACTATGTCAAGAAGTATAAGAGGTATATATTCACTTACTCCTTGTATACATAGATAAATCAAAATATGCAAAATATGATTCATCGTGGCTACCTATCTAAACTTTCAGGTCAGAAATAGACTAGTACAAAATTGCAGTGATAGCAAAGAAATGTTATTTTAAAAAAAATATCTACTGGTGATGATACACAGTGGATATATGACTGCTAGTATTCTGCAGTGACTAAATCAGGATAAACAATTCATATTCATGTTATCATACTAGCTCTAACAATGTAGAATCATATCAAGTTTAGAAAATATCTTGAATAAGTATATTTTGTGTTTGCTTAATCATCTTTCATGACAAAACCATTATGGATGGCATGACCTACCCACAGTGAATTACAGCTCTAGGGTTTCACTTTCAAAAATGAACCTTCACCTGGCTGCAATGCCAAATAAAAGGCAAATGTTGTTTCTGTATGACTTTTTTAAACTAAGCTGAAGGTACAGCTTCCTCTGCAGATTTGCACACTGAAAAAAAAAAAAAAGCAACACAGGAAAGGAGACTTTTACCCTGGAGGCACTGTTACAGTGAGAGATTTTAGAGTAATAGAAAAAACACAACTCTTCAGAACATCTAAGTCCTGTCCAAAAGGAAAATATAACATTAATGATGGGTTGTATACTCTTTGAGGAAGTGTTTGGGGATAGGGCAGTTACACAAGCTAATAGTGAACAGATGTATGGAATATCTCTTGTGATAGCTGAGTGCTTAAAGCAGAAGGTAAAAACCAATTCTTTTTTTTTTTAATTATTTTTTTATTTTTTTTTTGCTTCAGCTTTAGAATGCATGAAGCTATATTACTTTTGGTTTTGCTGGTTTTCTGAATCCATTTATTGCATGACTTAGATCTATTGGTATCCACTTTGTGAACATGAAAGGAATCAATGTTAGTTCCCTCAGAGTTAGCATTTTATTTGGAGCAGCAGTGCACTTTGAAGCGAATCTCTCAATCATTTCCAGTTACTGAGAGGTTGTTCAATTCATAGAACTTTGGTGCATATGAAGTAGTTTTCTTAAGGAAACCCCCAAAACTACAAACCTCATTCCAGGTGTGCACCAGATGTGTTCCAACTTTTCACTGGAATTTGAGGTTTTCACTGTTTTTTTGGACAATGTTGCTACAATTATATAGTAACTCATTCTACCAGGAGACCAGACTAAATGTGACTGAAGAAAAAGCCCAAGCTGTAAATAAAGTAGTTGTGAGGGCCAAGCACCAACTGGTTCAACATGCTGATCTCCTCCAATTTCACTGAAGTAATATAAACGTAACACAGACACTCCAGGGTTACTCAGGACAGTTCTAGGTAATCAAACAAATCAGGAAATGAACTGTAGATTGAGGTACATTTAAGATTTCTGCCATTAATAACATCTCATGTTTTCTGATATTGGAAACAATATATCTGGGATAGGCAGATTCACTCTTTGTAGCTGCAAAATAAATTTGAAGATCACAAATCAGAAATATATGAACAGAATCAAGTATCACTGAGAGTCTAAAGAATATATTTAAAATGTTAACATCATTACTTTATAAATGACATAAACGTTATTATTCTCTGATCAATTCACTTTCATATTTTAGGTAGTATTTCAGTTGTAGAGTAGTGGTCCTGGACAATAAACGGCTACACTAGCAAAAGCCTCACTATAGCTGGTGATTCTGTAACCTGTCAGTGAGCAAAACATGCCTGAATTTGGTATTTTTAGGAGTGAGAACATAATTGGGCTGTTTAAATGGCCAAGATTGGCTCTTTTGTCATTCAGTGTCAAATGCTGTTATGTTTTGTGAAGTGGATCAGGGCCTCCTGAAATGAGAACAGAGACCACCAAACCCATTTTATTTCAAACGGGAAGCAGTCATCACATGGTAACAATTTCGACAACTGCCAGTGAATATGAAAAGATTTCCATGTGCTAAACTGTCTGATATTATTAATCTTTTAAGAAATCATGTCTCAGAAGTGGCTTTGTTGTAGCTTTAACAATATTAGTTCTGAACTAAGCTAAAGATCTCTATTTTTGCTAGCTTAGATCATATACATTTTCAGGTTTTAATTTTCATTATGAATAGCCTTTTTTTCTTTTATTTATTTTTCAGAAAACAGGTTGAAGTACAGCTGTGAAAGAAATAGTGTAATGAAAAAAAATAGATTATTTTCTTATAATCAAGAACTATCATCCTTCTAGTAGATGTGATGAAGGATAGCATAATGCCCTTACTATATTCTGTATAATTTTTTTTTTTCCGTGTTTCAAGAAGTAGCTTTAAGTTAGGGGTAGGGGCTGGAAAGACTGAGAGTTCTACCTTATGAAATTATTTTCAACAACAGAAATAATAGTGGAGTCTTTCTGAAATGAAAAATATTGTCATTTGTTCCGTACTAACAGGGAGAAATGTAAGATATGATTATGACACAACCTTCACAGATTGAATTAGTGACAGATTAATGAAGAGAAAAAGAAATGCATTGTGGGAATTATGAACCCATGACAGCTATGTCATCCTTTTTTGGGAAACTCACAAATGACGTTTCCCTATGAGACTAGAATAAGAGTGTGATTAGCTCAGCATTGCTTTTTCTTTTTCTCACACTATAGGCTTCAGACTTTAAAATAATTAAAGAATAATGCTGAATCCCATCTGAACAGCTTTCAAAGTTTAACTTCCTGAAGCTATTCACTGAGCTGCACTTGTAAAAGAGACTGAACATATCTACACAACTAATTGTGGAGTAGTACACTGATATTCTTCTCCTATATCAATACCAATTAAGTCTGTTCAGAGTACATTCCATATTATTTTAATAGGGAGAGAATTTTTAATCTGGTCAGGTCTCTCTTTGTGTGTATGAATGCATTTTTGCTAGAAAGATTTAAAAGCTCGTTCAAAACTTTCCACAGATGTTTTTTTAGCTGTGAGAGTAGTAAATATTCTGTTCTTTGCTAGAGTGGTTTTGTTTCATTAGCATATATAAAAAATAAAGCATAATAAGACATTGTTCCTTAATATGTGTTTGTAGAAATACTGTCATGACCATCTGAAAATCAGTGGGAGATGGTAACAAGAGATCAATGGATGGGTGTTGAAACAGCATCAAACTCCCTTTTGTAATGGGAGCTTCAGTGAAGCTAATTTTCCCAGTGTGGCTTAATACTTCGCATTCTAGAGCAAAGAGGATTTTTTAGGCACTAATCTTCAAAGAAGGACTAGTGCCATAACAGGTATAAGCATATTAGTCATACTTTTATTTAGATGCTAGCAAACAAAACAAAATGTGAATACAAAGGTGAAAGAAAATGCCTACTTTTGGAAGTTTGGAAGTAGATGAGTAAGATGTGGGATATCTTGTTTGCACATTCTCTCTATCTAATACTCCAATATCATTGGTTAAGTTCAATTAACTGCTGAAACACTGCAATCTTTCTATACTGTTTTAGTATTTGCTATTCCTACAACATAGAATCGCTAACACGGATGAGACAAAAATATGTTCTCTTCATCAAGCCCATTTTTTGTATCCCATTATGATGTGGCCAATAAGGTGGAAAAAGAGTGATGAGATTTTATGCTTGTATTTGAAGTCATTGTTTGGTTAGTAGGAGGACCTCAGTAGAAAATAGGTCAAATTGTATGGGGTTCCCTGCATATCTGATGCAGAAGGCAATGGTGCTGTGCAGGGTTAAAGGTTAGACTTGGTGATCCTTTTCGGTCCCTTCCAACTCAGCACATTCTACGATTCTGCAATTCTGTGAATATCTGGAAGCCACATACAAAAGTCACATAAAAAAGTACTAATAATAGAAATTTTTGTATGTGCATCATCTGAAAATAATGTTAGCCCATGTTATTAACATTTTTCTGCATGACAGTCCATTACTTTGACGAAAATAGTTATGGAGACAGAATGGTATGTGACAGCATTTTTTGTTGACTCTTCTTAGGACACTGGACATGAATGATTTCTGAAGAACATACTGTTTTAATAACAAACATATTCTTTTTGTGTGCCCGAAATGCAGTGCTTTTATTCCAAACAGAGGTGGTCATATTTTAGAAAACGTAGGTATAGACCATATCATTTTAATGTATGCAAAAGTAGTTAACTGGTTTCAATTGATGATTTTTATAACCAGTGCTGGAAACCTTATGTGGGCCTCAAATTTCAGAAATCTTACTATGTCTAGAAATTAAAGCCTGTGTTGTATTTTTAGAAACAATGTAGATCAGCAGTGGTAATATGCTAAAGTTGGCTTGAACTAACTCTGTAATCACAATAATGTAAAAGCATTTTATAATTTCTGTGAAGTTGTATCTAGTTATCAGGTAAAATTGCACTTAAAAAATTTCAAGTAATTTACAAATTATTCTTAAACAGTATTCTGACAAACGATTTGTTGAAATCATCCTAGTATGAACTTGTACACTACCTTAAACTTTCAAGATAGTCTAAGCACTTAGACTGTTTTATGATGGCATAAGTGCTTAAATTGCCTGAAATCCTGAGAGTAGTGTATGATTTTAAGGCACATTAAATCCTTTGGTGCCATAATTGCCTAAACTGCCTCATATTTTTCAAATGGCATAAACTTACAAATCATTCTAAATAATATTTGGGGTGACAGAAGGGCTTAAACTTCTCTACGAAGGTATAAATGCTGAAATTATTAGTACACTGCTTTGACAAGTGTTTGCTTTTGAATGCATGTAAGTACTTAGAAACTGCTTGGTCATGTACAGAATACTAACTATCTAATCCAGACAATGCATTCTATGTAGGGCCACTTCCAGATCTTAGTTAGAAGTTCTTTGGTCATGTTGCAAGGCGCTGCAGACATTTGTTTAAGTGTTTCCCCAAAAAATTCTCCAGAACTGCACTCCTGTGTTTGCCTCTTACTACAGCTGCCAGTCTTTGCTAGACAGCTGAAATCACATAAGATGATGATGCTTGACCTTAGGCATGACCATATTAGTTTCACCAGCTGTAAAACCACTTTTCATTCCCACCTGCAAGGAAGGAAACTTACATGTGCACCAAGAACCCACTGGTCAGCATAGCGATGAGCAGAGGTTTATGGCCAATGAAGAAGGAAGGGTAAAGGCTCTTGTTCCCTCTTTCCACAAGATGCCAGACAGCTACCCATTTATCTGTTAACTGGTGTGAATTAGAAGTGGTTCCACGGATCCTCAAGCTGCAGCTGCAATGGTCTTATCTGCCAATCCTCCCTTGACTTGGCAGTACTCCAAGACTGCTCTTATGTTCTGTCATTGTAAAGAGTTGTACACAAAGGGAAATGAACCCCTGATGCCCTCTTTCTGCTCTCAGCATTTCTTCTTGTAACAAAGCACAGCTTGTCAGAAGCAGTCTCTAAGAGTGGATAAAGTTGCTTTAATAAAATAAAATAAAATAACAAAATAAAATAAAATAACGAATATGTATGTTTGAAAGGCTCTGAGGTGAAAGAAATAATTCAATAGAACACATGTGTTTAGTCTGTTTGCAGGGCTTATTCCATTTCATGATTTTGGGCTCAATGATAAGTTCATGAAAGAGGAATCAGACCTTTTATCTTTATACAAAGAAAATAAATGTCTTTGTTGAAGCATTTAGGACTTCATTATTTGTCCTTGTTTTGCTACCAAATGCAAATGATTCTGTACAAAGTGAGATGTCCTTGGTTATGATTATTACAGCACCCCACTACATATTAAAGTTCTCTTTCTTCAAACGAATATCTTTGTCTCCACAACAATAAGCTTGATGCAGTAGAGTAACAATACCTGCCATTGCTAATCAGCATGTAAAATCTGAAGGTGATTTTTAACATTGTTTAAATTTGTTTGGAATCTGAAAAATTATTTGAATTTCAAGCTACTCCCTGGGGTTAGACTGTCCTGGACTGTATTATTATTGACACTAAAGCAGGATAAAAATATTTTAAGTCATGAAGAGGCACTACTTTTGGGCTCTATTTTGATCATTGAATAAATCATGTACAAATTGATAGGAGTATGAAGCTGTGTAAAGATTAGTAAATTTTTGTTATGTAGAAAAATATGTTATTCTAAGTGAATGTAGGCACCTGTATGAGAAAGTAGTGGCCCTTAATCATTTCTCCTCAGGAACAGCTCAGAAAGGTATTGCAAAACAGAAAAAACCCAGACTGTACTAGTATCAAATAATTACCAACACCTGCCAGCTCAAGGTTGCTAAAGGGGAATTTAAAAATGAACTAGTCGGACTATGCCATGTAGTTGGCAAAAGAACCATGTTCCTTTTCCATTCACAGAATCACAGAATTGCTAGGTTGGAAGAGACCTCCAAGATCATCGAGTCCAAGCCTTGCCCTAACACCTTCACTAAACTGTGTCACCAAGTGCCACGTCCAGCTTTTTTTTTTAAAACACATCCAGGGATGATGACTCCACCACTTGGGGCAGATTATTCCAATACTTTATTATTCTTCCTGTGAAAAACTTCTTTCTAATATCTAACCTATACCTTCCTTGGTGCAGATTGAGACTGTGTCCTCTCGCTCTGTCGGTTGCTGCCTGGTGGAAGAGACCAACCCCCACCTGACTACAACCCCCTTTCAAGATGTTGTAGTTTCTAGTCTGATGGCTATGAATTTGGAAGTGAGGGGATATATTTTCTCCACATATTTTAATTGTTTTTGAACAGTCCATCCTTGTCATTTTAAGTTTTCCATTTGACATCTTGACAGACCATCTTAGTAACTCTCAGTAACAGATGATATAATTATATTGATACATTATTGTAGATTAAGATCTGCACTATGACATTAGCTGTACCAGAAAATTTAAGATATAACAGTAAATACAGTAGTTAGGTAACAGTCACAGTCAGATTTTCCTCAAGTAGTATTTTACTTAGAAGTGTCAGAAAAAGTGTGACAAAATGTATAGGAGAATATTTAACACTGGGGAATCAAAGAAGCTTACTTTTACTTTGAACAATGAGTTCCAGTGCATTAGCAAAAAATTAAGGGACTAAAAATATGTCATTATGCCATTTATACTCTTGGGCAGTGGGTGTTATTCAGTCCCTTTCAGCTACATTAAAGAGATTCTGCTTGAATCATTGATTTTCCAGTTTGCTTAAGAAATAAAATAGGTTTAGATTAAAAGGATTTAATTTCTTGAGAGATTTTAACTGAAGTAAATAATCAGTTTTAATTGAAATAAACATTTGTTTCTGTCTTGGAGCATTTCTAAAAATAGGAAAATGAAGTGCCACTCCTAAAATCAGCCACTGCGTAGTCAGTTCAGGGAGACATCCCTGAATCTCACTCAAGTGAATTTAATCAAAGCATTGTGATCTTTTCAAGGGATGTTCAGTTACTCTGAGACTGTAATCAGCTTCTCCTGCAATAATAATGTTGAAAGTGGTAATATGAATATTTTAAACAAGTGAGTAGATTAAAATAATGCAGGCTTTACCCTTTTTTATAACTCTCAAAATGTCAGATCAGCCAAGAACATTTTTTTTTTTTTGAGAGAAAAGGCTCTCCAGAAAAAGACTTGCAAAAAATGTTTCTTTCCATAGATATGTAGATCGTATCCAATATAAACTAAAGAGTTTGTAAAACTGATATTCATTTGTCCAGCACTGTCTCCGTACAATCCTAAACATCCACTGGACTGACTATGTGACTAATGTCACTGTCCTTGAACAGGCAGGGGTCACCAGTATTGAGGCCTTGCTACTGAGGACGCAGCTGCGCTGGGCAGGGCACGTCTCCAGGATGGAGGATCACCGCCTCCCTAAGATTGTGCTCTGTGGTGAACTCGCCACTGGCTGCCGCAACAGAGGAGCCTCAAAGAGGAGATACAAGGACTCCCTGAAACAACACCTCAGTGTTGGTCATATTGACTGCCATCAGTGGTCCACTCTGGCCTCCAAGCGAGAGACATGGAGACACACCATCCATGACTCTGCTGCCTCCTTTGAGAATGCACGTAGAATCAGTCACAAGGAGAAAAGACAACACAGAAAGAACCATGCCTTGACAATACTGCCTAAGGAGGCTTTCCACTGTGCCTTTGGCAACCAGACTTGCCTATCCCCCCTTGGCCTTTTTGACCATCAGCATGCTTGCAGCAAGCCTGAGTAGAGCCTTTCCCATATATTTGTTCATGAAGCTTAGCCATGATGATCATTCTTCATTTGTTTAAATACCTGGAAAAGAATTTCTGAACTGATAATTACCAAAAACTGAAGTACTGATTTACCTTAGCAAAAGTGCACCGAAGGTACAATTTCCAGTACAAAAGGTGAACAACATCTGCTCAGCAACATTCGGGACCAGTGAGAAGCTAAACTAAGCACCAGCAAGAGAGGAAACAGCATGCAAGCACTCCAGTAACTCAAATCTGCAGTACAGAAGTGAGCAGCAAGAAGGGAACTGCGCTTGTTTCAACACCTGTGAACGAGTCCTGTTGTGAAGGAGATGTGCTAAGGCCTTGTGCTCTTGCTGTTTGCCCGTCTGCAAACATGTGAGAATAAAATGTTTCCCTTTGGTTAGCTCCTTTGACCACCTGGTGTTAAGAGTGTTTAGGTGTTACTCCAAACAGTGTCGCACAATTTAGAGAAGGCAGTGTGAATATAACAGGAGCATAGCAGGCAGACAAAACGACTGTGGCTAAAGTTTATCATGTGGTTTAGTTACTCTGTTGACCTTCATTATAAGACTAAGAAAAGAGTGCACTGTCTAACAGCTACATAACTGAACTCTAGTACACAAATTGTATTTGCAGCAAGGTAATACTTATGAAAGCTGCTGCTTCATTAACTTCCTAGCAAGTTTTGGTTATGGAAGTTGTAATTTTTTTGAAACTTACAAGGGACACCCCACACAGCCGAGAGTTAAGTACACTTTTATGAAACTGGTCACACAATTTAGAGAAGGCTGGTCGCACAATTTAGAGAAGGCAGTAGGCTAACAGCAACAGAAATTATATGAGAACAGCTAAAGAACATCTCTGGACACTTCAGTTCAGACTTTAGAAGCAATGTGCAAACTGTCTGAGCTTCCTCTTGTTTAGAATGGAGCTTGCTGCCACAGTGGAAAAAGACCACTCAGAATTTCAAAGGAAGTTGTACATTCTCTGGACAAGTATCAGATGGGACTCTTCTAAAAGACTCTTCTGTCTTTTCCTTCTCTCTCTCTCTCTCTTTATTTATTTTTTTTTAAATAGCAATTTAAATATTTAAATTAATGCAAACTGTAACATTATGTATATTACAGATCAGATGCTATTATACTATGGTACAAAGCGTTCTTTCCATTTACCACTGCAAGGGAGCAGCAGCATCTGCCAACCAAAAAGGATTAAAACCTCTGTAAACAAACATATTAATCTTATTGTTTTCACAATGAGTTAGGTTGATGCAGAGGAGCAGACTATTACAATAAGAGTTCTCTTTTTCTGGGGAACATGTCCCCAAGGAGTCATCTGCTCAACATGGGATAGAGAGCTTCTTCGAAAGTAGAAAAACCAGCAAAGAGAAAGTAGACATTTTCCACTGAATTTAAACTGCAACATTGCCAACATCTGCACCTTTAAGTGCACTGCAGGAACATGTTGCTTATATTTTATGTCCCCAAGATTCATGAGAGTCTTTTAAACATAATTAATATCCCTTTTCTGAAGTCCAGTACGATCTCCACAGGAGCTTGAAGTGTGTTAATTTTAGATCTGCATATCTTGCTGTTTTGTAAACTTATCCTCCATATGTTATAACATTCACATTCACAGTACATTGCTAGTGTCATTTTCCCATTTTCTTTTGAGCTTTATGGTATATTGGGGTTTGCATTTAATAACTAGTTTTGTACTGAGGGGGATTGATGTGGTTTATGTTTTATGAGTTTCAGTGGATTATTAAGGATGAATTCATATGGGGGGTGGATGAGTTCCTCCATCTCTCTCTCTATATATATATATTTAATTTTTCTTACTTGAGGGCTCTTTACAGAGTGATGTAGTTGTAAAACTCTTTACAGAGTGATGCAGTGAAATTGTAAACAGCTTCACTGACGATGAATTTGGCTCACAGTTCTTGTCTGAATTCTCTGCCTCTTCTGGGATGTGCAGATATTAAAATACATTTTATGAACATAGGCCTTTATTTTGCTAGTGTTTTCTCAGGTACAAATATTTTTTTTGTTTATTTGTTTGTTTAGTTCTTAGTTTGAGTTTTTCTTATTTTAACAATATTTCTCTTTGTATTGTATTGGAGCTTTGCAGAGAAAATTGCTGCTACACTAGGTGACCTGTAAGCAATCTCGCCACTACTTCCTGTAGAATTAGGGTATTTTTTAAGTCCAAAATAAATGTAGTGACACTAAATAAGGACTTTAGAGAATTTTCAAAAGCTATATTTACAGGATAGGCTGCACAAATACTTACTTGTATTGATGAAATTGAAGCAGTGAGACCCCTTCTGTCTGTTACAAAAACAAACAAAAAACCAAAACAGAACACTGTGTTAATATTAGCATTTTAAATCTTAATGTTTTTTAAATTATATATATTTGACCATCTAAGGTACAGATTTAAGGCCTCTCTTCTTCTGAGGCCTCAGAAAAAACTGTGAGTAGGATTAAGTAAATCATTGTGCAAAGCCAAGCCTCTCTATGTTCCTGGGACAAATTTTCAAGGGAACTTCCTTGCTAGCAGTAGGAAGGTGTAAGCAGGGTGTTTGTGCCAGCTTTCTCTAGCTAGCAGGAATATCAACTAAATTGAAGAAGAATCAGCAAGGTGTCACTATGCACCTGCAAGCAGAGTATGGAGCCAGGTATCCTGGAGAAATTAGTTTCCTGAATACCAGTACATGCCGAAACACACCACAGCATTTCACTGTGCTAAACCAGCAGTGCTGTGCTACACTGACACATTCATTTTGCTGTATAGACTTTATATGACATGTCAAGAGATGAAGGATTGATACTGCCAACAGCAGGCACATTCTTTTACTGTTCACCAGCCCTGAAGTGGAAATTTTTTGCTCCAACCCTTTTTGTAGTCTGTTACCTTAATACAGCTAGACAGGCTGTGCTGTAGCTTTACCCTTCGAAGACTAATTTCAGCAGATGGATCCCCATGTGGCCAGTGAACCTAGATGAAAGTTGCTACTAATAAAGCCAACCCTGTAAAATTCACCCTTTTCCTTTTGCTGTTTCAATATATTGCTGTAAGTTCACTTTCCGCCATGTATACTTAGTGAAATACTGCCACAAGCCAATGCATTGCAGCTTACTTTATTATTGAAAAACTCATTGAAAAAAAGCAGTTAGACTCAGTCCAAACCATTACAAATGGCTACTGAATTATTCTCTTAAACTAGAGCAGGCTCACAGTACATTTTATTGCAGAGGATACAGAACTCATAAGAGAGTCTATCATCAACACTTCCTTTTTACATTAATACTGTTTTTTAATAAATAAAGGAGAATTGGAGAACAGTTTCAAGAAATGACAGAAAAAATCTGTGTTCAAACACATATGATAATTAACATACTTGAAGCTTCATAAACAGGATTATTTGTCAAACTATATGACATTTAAAATAGCTTGTGTTTCTTTTTCCCAACTGTAGAAATAAAGATGTAACCAAAAATATTTGTCTCAACAGAAGCCAATTGAATAGAAACCACTATGAGATTATCACTAATATTGAAGAAGGAGTTTCATTATTGCTTTAGTATACCTGGTGTGAACTCTTTCAAAATTATAAATAAGTTTGTTTCCATAGTAGTTAATGTTTTCAGCTTCTGCAGGCCATTTTCTATCTGCATAACTTTTCATGAGTCTCTGGTCATTTTATCTTCAAATAGACGTTTTTAATTTCTTAAACAGAGAAGGCAATTCCATTTAAACATTATCTGCCATTTTGAGCTTTTCAAAGGCTTCTGCAATTCTCTCTTACTGAATGAAAGGCAAAAAGAAAGAGTAAAGAAATAAAGAAAACATTAAAAGGAAAATCTCAGAAGACAGCAATGATACTGACTACCATATGGCGGAAAAGCTTTTATTTCTGTAACAAAAAATGAACTGATCTGTGATAGAAAGCAAATCCACAATAATATATTTTACCTGTTTCCTGCAGTGTATTTGCTTTCATGTTTACAATAATGATTCTATGGCTTAGTAACAACAGTTCATATTTGCCAACAACAGCCACATAACAGCAGCTGGGGATTATTTCAGTTTTCTCTCACGATTAAACACTAGATATCTGTGGTATTTTTGTGGCAATTAGTATGTCACATGGTGCTTCTATTATTACATGGAAAAAATGTAAAATATCATCCTTCAGAGGACTTCTGCAGAAAGTTTTCATTCATAACTATGTAATACTGTTGAAGTACAGAGAAAGTCTGGCATATCTTTCAACAAAAATGTCTTTTCGTGTGGTAAGGCTGTTCGCACATAATAAGTAACAAGGCTTGGTGGACTTTCTTCACTATTAGTGTGTTTTTAGGTGCTATTAGGTTACACTTCCTTCAAATTCTTTCCTCATTACACTTCTGGTGAACATTAACATATTACTCTTTGAAGTCATGTATTTCCTTAGTTTGCCATTCTCTCTCTTAGAACCATAACAGAAAGCTTTTTTTTTTTCAATTTAATTTATTTGCAAGGTAATTTCCATGGAACTTCTTATGCATTCTCAGTATTAGGCAGAGGTCTGCACTCTTTTGCAGAAAATGGGAGGTTCTTCTAGTTCTAACCACTAATTACGTTGTTTACAAGAATATCCATCATCCCAGATGTCAGAAGTATAGGGTATGAACAAAAACACTAGAGTGTCTAAATGAGCTGCTATAGACTAAATACAAACACTAATGAAATAGTGGATTGATGATATGTCCATGCTGTCAATTACTGGGACGAAAAGGTTTGACAGATAGATTAAATGTGCCTTGATTTTAAAACTGATTTTCTGTTATACCAAATATAACAAGAATCTTTCAAAACAACAAAGCTTTCAACAATCTGTTATCTCCACATTTATTACTAGAAAAGATACTTCTGTGCATATTTTACATTTTTTTGCCAGAAATATTAATTAAGTGCTTCTACAGTTCCCTAAAGCCTTGAGGGCAGTTTAAGGTATTATAGAAGGAATGCAAAATTCAATCGGTAGCCCTTATGTACCAGTGGATTTTTTAGCAGTAATGTGGGGAGACGACAAGCAATTTTTCTTGCTAGCTTGATAGCTGATGTTACAGACATTTCTGAAACTTTTTTTATTTTGCTGTTTACTTATCAAAGTTTTTCTAAAATTTGAAAATCCATAAATTATGAAAATTCTTCATAATTTTTTCATTATGTTTGTCTTTTGCATTCCTTTACTGGGTTTCCAAACGCTCACATGTATAAAATGAAAATTACCAACATTCAACTTTAGAAATGCAATGCAAGACAACCAAAAGTTACTCAAATAAGCAGCTTCTAACAAGGAGACTCAACCCTTATTAATGTTAATTTTTTAAAACATTTGTGGTCTCTTGAGTCTCTCTGGAAGGATACATTAATAGTCTTGAGAATTACCTGGCCAAGAAAATTTAATAATGTTGAAATACAGATTTCTGTTGTACTAGTTAAAATTTTTGCTTCACCTAAAGGAAAGTTGCACATTTTTTTAAATCTACTTTATAATTAAATTATGCCAGACATTAACTAAAAGTTTGAAGGGTGAATGTATCAAATCTTCCACTTCCCGGGGCAATTTAGTCAAATTGGGCAAGACTGACATTAGGAACCAAAAGAAAAAATTAATCATTCTTATATTCCTTTTGTTCTGATTCTTGGAAACATGTTGGTTTTGGGAGTAAATCATAGTCTCTTAGAAAATGGTGGAAATTAAGGGATAAATTGCTAAGAAATTTAGTGAAGCCTCTGTCTGACAAAAATATTAAATCAGTATTTTAAACTTTGAATTATTTATGTTTTCTCAATATCTCCAGCTTTTGGATCTCATATTTCTTGCTACGTGATCTCCTTAAAATTATATTTATTTTTTTCCCCTAAAAATTATGAGTTTTCTGTACCATCAGAAAGGATTTTTCATAACTAATAATTTAGAACTGTTAAGCCATAGCCTACCACAATTACAGAGAGCAAGACTTTTTGGAGCTCAAAATTTGAGCTTTTTAGTTACATTGGTTTAGCAAAAAGCCAGCATTGGGATACGTTTGGTCTTAAAGCACACAAGTTATTTTAGTTTTCAGAGCTGAGATTCAGCTTTCATTTGTATGACTGGGGAACTTAAGAGGTTTATAGGGCAACATTTAAATTTTTCCTGTGTAACTTTATGCTATTATTATTTCCTTGGATGTGAAGTATTTAGAAATTTTAACAGAAAGGAAGGAATGAGTCCATCAGTCTTCCATCCCTGCTGACCTAGTAAGCAAATGTACCCAGGCATGAATGCATGCATGCATGCATACGTACACACACACACACACACACACACACACACACACACACACACACACAGACACACACACACACACACATATATATACACATATATACATATACATATGCATTCATGCATACATAAAAAAGAGTACTGAATTAGTACCATGTTGCATTTGCAGACCTGCATACAAATATCACTATGGGGTTCATTACAGCAGACTAAAAAACCTACTTAAGTCAAGCCATGGTTTGGATTGGTTGCTTCATTGCCATAGTGAGTGGGCAGTTTATTCCACATGAACCTCAAGCCTCAGCTGGAACTGCTGTTAAACATTCTGAACTGCCTGTTTAAATTTTACAAACAAGGAAAATACATACTTGGCTCATAGTATAAAGATTCCTTATTTCATTGCAATGGCAAAAAAGGTTATTTTAGGATATGTGGTTATCATAAAATAGTCAGAGTCATGGATGTCATGGATTCAGATTATTCCAATTCAGGACAACCATTCCCTTTTATTGCCAAGATAATGAAAGCCCTACTAAGTTGGATATAATTGACAAAGAAAATAACATTTTTCTTAACTTTTTTCATTCTAGTTTCAACATTTTAAATTATTTTCCTTTTCGTTTTGTCTTTACCTCCTGTTTCTAATTTTTATTGGTAGATTTTTGTCTGCACAATGAAGATATTGTTCACAGGAAAAAAAGTATCCATCTGAAACCATTGCCTGACTTAGTGATACAGCTTCTGTATTTTCTGTCATGAGACAAATTAAGAAAGAGACATTATCACATGCTGATATTTTAGGAAATTTGAGACTCCTCGGTTAACCAGGTTGTCTCTTATTTTGGTCAATTATTATACCAAATTAATGTCCAACTCTTTAAATTAAAAAAAAATCCTTTTTCCCCCCTTCTGATACCAACACGATTTTAAAGAATTTCATGACTGAAAACAGGAGTTTGGAAGTTTGGAAGACTGAGGCTTATTTCCAGAACATATATGATGCACTCAAACTAGTAAGCTGAAACAGCAAATAGACAACGCATGTTGGATTCCTGTAGATCTCTGACTTGGGGGCCAGATTTCCTCAGAAAAACAAGAAATAAGAAGGAGTAAGGGGCATATCTTTGGAGAGTTTGTTCTCAGAATCCCCAGCAGAGATCTTGTTTAACTGAAATTCTTAATTTTGAATCAAATCATAGACTGTGTCAGCAATTTGTCTATATTGCTTCTGTCTTACTGGATAGTTAAAGTATTTTTCATATGCTCATTTCAGGTCTAAATTGGACACTAAAATCAGAAAATGACTATGCCTGAACAAAAAATCCAGGATTATGCTTCTTCATTTCAGTATTTATGTGAGGTCATTAAACAGGATATTCGAAAATATGTTGGCTTTGTCCTTTAATAATCAAACTAACTCAGTGTTTTTTTCCATATTGTGATGCAGGGTAAGGTACTTGTTCTATGCCTATTTATGGTATGCATGATTAAAACAGAGTTCTTATCCCAAAAGTAACTTAGCAAAGAGTGGTAATTTATTTAATGATCCATTTTCATTAATTAATCACAAGAAAATTATTTCTTAATCACTCTTAGACAGTCATTCTGCTAATTAACAACAAAACACATGCTTTTGTGCTTGTCAGCCCACAGAATTCTATCAGAGTGTGACTTTCATACTGAAAAAAAATCCTAAATTCAGCTTTCACTGACATGAATATAATCCATGATCTTAGAGTTATGGCTCATCTGTACAGCACAACTGGGAAAACATTCATAATGCTGCAGGGCAGGGACAGTATTGAAGTTGGAGCAGAAGCTGAAATGGGAACTATGAATTAGTGCTGATAAGACTGAAGTCAAACCCAAGAATGAGCGCATGCTGAAGCAAGCAAAGTCAGAGCTGTGCCAAGAAATTCGCATAGAAGAAAGGATCTCCACACCTTTGAGTGAATTACTTTGCCTGGAACCAGGGAGGAGGACTAGTCACCAAGCATATGCTGGTTATCCCCTTTGAGGCAGTGGCACATTCCAGTGAGCTCCAATCCTGCTTCATATCTGTCCATCCTGTGCAGATGTCTTGATAACTTAGACTATCTCAAATGTTAGTAAATACATGTGTTTGGACAAACTGAATTCTGTCCCTCTGGCCTTGCTTCCTTCCACATGAAGGAAGAAAAGAGGGAAGAAAAGAAGTACTTGACCTTTTGCGTTTATGTTGTCCAGAGAACATGTTGTCTTCCATCATGGTCACTGGTAACCTGTTGCTGACTACCGGGGAGTCAGTTTGATGGTATGCTCTAATGTTTTCTAAGATAATGAACTAATTAAATGCATGATACAGCATATCATCCAGTGAGGCAAATCAATCCTGGAGAAGCTCAATACCAAATGCTCAGGGTCCATCTCGTAGCTGAACTTGCTCAGATAACTTTTGCATCTCTCTGAACTACAAAGCCTTGCATAGCTAGACAAGCCCTGAAACTTTGAAGAGGTTTTACAATTTAGCTGAGGACAACTATAGCTGAAGTTTAATTAGCCATCCACTGGAAAGTAGGATAGGCTATATCTCATCTTTCTGTCATGGGTTTAACAACACTCCAACAGAAAAAAAAAATTATACACATTTTTTCTGGAAAATTAACAGTATTATTAAGAACATGTGCAAAGACATCATACAAGAAATCAGTTGGCTGAGTTAGAAAATGTTGTGGTTATTTCATAGAAGAATCATTATGATGGATCTCATATTTTCTGGAACCAAATTCTTTTAATTAATCTATTCTTACCTCAGCAAGATGCTTCAAATGTTTTTTTTTTTTTTTTTTTTTTAAAAAAAATTGTCACCTTTACTTTAGGAGGTTCAAAGCTTACCATTTGGATATGAACATTTAATTTGCAGCTCAGACTGTTTAGAATATGAACAATGGGCTGTGACCAAGCATTGTATGATGGCCCAAAGCAGACAAGAAAGAAAAACTGAGATAACTAGACGCTAGGAAAAAAAATATTGTGATGTTTTAGGTAATGAAGTGAGCTGTGTGAAAAGTAATAATTCCCACAGATGTAAATAAACATCTGTCTGCAGAAAAAATAACAACAAACCACTTACACTTTTATTAAATAGCCTAGATATATTATTTGACTTCTAATATATATATATATATATATGATAGGTATTTAGCCAATGATACTCAATAACTTTCTTTAATTTTACTTGTTCATGCAATGGCAGGCTGGACAACTACAGGATTCTAGGGGTCCTACATTTGAGAGCCTATAAAGTTTTCTACAAAGAGAAAGGATATTTCATTTATGTAGCTTGAAATTTTTAACAAATTAAACTATACCTGTGAGACCACAGATCATCTGCTATCACTAGATTGACTTCTTTCTGTGCTACAGACGTGATGATACTTTTCAACACAGTTCATTGTAAGCAGAATGATACCTTCAGTATGTGTTTGCTAGAGATTCTTTGAATCTGTATTAAAGAGATGAACGTCCGAGTATCAAGAGACTAGTAGTGTTTACTAGTAAAGAACCAGAACAATATCTTGATATACTCAGAATAAGGAAATCTAAGCATGGTACAGAGGTGACTTCTCCATGTCTGACAGTACCTATGCCGGCTCACTCCAATACCAAACCACCACTGGCCAAGGATTAGTCCATCAATGGTGGTGTTAGCACCTTTGAGATAACAGATTTAATGAGGGGGAAAGTTACTGCACAGCATGAGTCAGAAGAGGAGAGAGAATGTTACAGCAACAGTCCTGCAAACATCAAGGTCAGTTAAGATAAATGGGGAGGAGGTGCTCCAGGCACCTGCAGCCTGTGGTGAAGACCACAGTGAGGCAGCTGTGCCACTGAAATCCATGGTGGGCTACTATAAAGTCTGTATCCAACTGCATCCAGCTGCTGGAGCAGGTGGATGCTTGAAGGAGGCCTTGATGCTTTGGAGATCCCATGGTGGGACAGGCGCTGGCAGGATCTGTGGCCCTCTGGAGGGAGGAGCCAGCGCTGAATCATTCTGTTCCTGATGTACTGCACCCCATGGTAGGTACTCATGGTGGAGCAGTGTGTGAAGGACTGTATCCTGTTGAAGGGATCCCATGCTGGAGCAGGGAAAGAGTGTGGGGAGGAAGGAACATATGAATGATCTCAATTCCCATTCCCTGTGCCACTTGGGAGGTACAGAGACAAGATGGGGATGAAGTTGAACCCAGGAAAAAGGGAGGGGTGGAGGAAGAAGGAATGTTAAGATTTATTTTTTTTATTTTTTCATTACCATACTCTGACTTTTGATTGACAATATGCTAATTACTCTTAATCGAGTCGTTTTTGCCTGTGACTGTAATTAGTGAGTGATCTCCCCATCCTTAGCTTCAACCATGAGCCTTTCATCATATTTTCTCTTCCCTTCTGAGTCAAGGTTGGGGAGTAATAGAGCAGCTTGGTGGACACCTGAAAGCTAGCCAAGGTAAACCCACAACATCTGTTGATGATCTCCATCTGTGATGTTCATCTTTGATGGGATGAAAGTGGATGAGGCAACTGGGTCATCATAATAAACATAAATTTGAGATTTCCCAAGACAGTTCATCCTTATGATACAGACTTAGTGTTTTACACTACACTTCAGAGCAGGTACTTGTCATATCCTGTCACTCTAGAGAACAACATAACAGTTTTATTATCAAGTGGGATAAGTTAGGTATTATTGGTCACCCGATAGAAGAGTTTTGACTGATGATCTAAATAACAAACCATATTTAATCAATGTAGATTAGACTCTATAAGAGCTACAGGTATTGGCGTGTAATTGGAGAAAGATTTGGAATATTAATGTGTACCTGAAGAAGGAAATAGTGATGTAAGGAAGAAAATAGGCATGGCTAAACAACAAGAAATTCTACTCTGAGAAAGAACACCCAGGTTGCAATGATATAAATATTCTGTAAAAGTAATAATGCAGAAAAGCCTTTCCTTCATTTTACTGCTATATCCTGTGGCAAACAAGAAAGAGAAAATGCTGTATAAATTGTCATTTTACCAGTTTCCTTTGAACAACACCACATAAAACTTAGCTTTGTTTCGATGTCATTTGCATTAAATTTTCATGAAGGTAATTTGCTTCATGTTGCATTCTGCTTTGTGGTAATAGTTCCACCTCCCCCCCCCTCATTTTTTTTTTTTACAGGCCTAACAAGCATTTGTTTACCAGCATCATATTTTCTAAACTCACTTCAAGTTCCTTTTGCCTCAACCACAGGAGATTCTTCCTAGAACCTGACACTAAATATCCAGAGATTATTAGTTGTATTCAGACTAACTTTTAGTGTAAGCCTGCTATAGGATTACCATGTGGAATTTCCCATACTTAAATTATGATGAAATATCCAATTAGTGTATTGTAGGCAGGCATGAATTTCATTGTAGTTAAGCATTTGCTGACAAGATGGCCTTTCAGTTTAGCTTTGTGCATTGAGAGAAGTAATTTGATCTCGTCTGCCTTTCTGTTGAGCAAATTCTCAAAATAGTTTACCATTAGACCCACTCCCTCTTTAAGTATCCTTTATGTGGAAACAAGAAGGATCTTTTATGCTCTTCAGTCTTATTGTTTGCAAATACAATATTTGAAAGGAATGTGAATTATTGGTATTCACCATTCAAAGTGAAAACTCTTGAAAGGATAATGGAAGATGTGGTTCAAATTGAATACATAGATATTTCTAAGTGAAGGTTATATGGGCATTTTATGTAGATTAAATCTCTGAGGGATAATACCACATTTTCCTTTTTTGATCATATACTAATTATTAGAATATCTAATTTATAAATATTTTATAATCTATAAAATTTATGTCTGGATATTTTCCTTAGCAATATTTCCCATGAAAAATGAAAATAATGCTGCAAAATGTTTCCCTGTTTTCCTTAGGCAACAACCCCCAACTAGGTCATCAGGAAAGTAGTTATAGTCTTGCCTTGGAATTTGAGTTACCAAATATTGATTAGTGAGCAAGAGGTATTTCACAGCTCATATTTTTGCTTTCTTGTATCTGCAAATCTGCCATCTCAAACACATTTATATAGTGACTGACTTTAGCATGTTCTTTTACTTTGATAATTGGAATGAGTTTCTTTAAATTATTGTATAAGGATAGACTTTGGACTAGAAAAATTCAGTACAATAGTTTCTCTGTGAAGACATTGATTAGGAAAAAGCCCTTCCAGTGAGTGTAAGTAGGTCAATAGAGAGAAATCTTTCAAAGTCTGGGGTTTAAGAAACAACTAAACAACAACAGTTCAGAATCATCTGTGCTCTCCACTTTCAATTTTGCTATAAAAGAATACTGAAATATTTTTGACTGATATAAAAATTATCTTATGTCTTATTTAGGCTAGAAACCGCATAAGTCAATGAATTTGAATTCATTTTAGTAATTGCTTTTTGGTTACAGTGTATGTTTTAAACGATGCTAGAAATTTGTGCATATGTAGGTTTCAACTGATTGTATCTTCGACAGAAAATATTATGGTTATGAATAGGTTTCATTGAGAGACTTATTTTATATAATTCTTTTTTGATACAGATTTATTCTAGAGGGGTTTTTTTTGAGTCTTTGGGATACCGTAAAAAATTTCAGTTCTTGTCTTTTTTGCTGCTGAAAACCGTTCAGACATAGTGGATTTTTTTTTTTTTTCCTTTTTCAGTGACTAAGAATACTGAATTAGTCTAGTCTCCAGACTGATTAAAAAAATCCTTTATTTATCAGGTTTAGATCAGCTATGATGTCAAATAAACTGAACTACATGGTAACAGATTTCAATTTCAGTTCCTGCTAACTCCAACATATGTCAGTGACAGCAGAATATAATAGGTAATGATGTTCTTGCAAGTCACTCACCTCCCTAGAGAATTAATGTGCAGGTATGGTCACTGCTAGAAGTCTTAGGCATGATCCTTTGCATTTAATTGTGAGTTTATTTTAGCCATACATTTTTATGGTTAAAAACCTAACAATCTCGGCAACAATGCTGAGTGTTTATTATATAGAGTTTATATTAAATTACCCATGATGTTTATATTTTTACATAACAGTGTGGAGAAAGAGAGGAATTGCATGTTTTTAAAATGTTTTTTATTCTCAGACACATCTTTGCTGGACTTACTGAACTTACTTAACTAGAAGAACAGCTGGGCACAATATTGCTGCTTCATACTTCCCTCTCTGAGTACACTGATCTTTTATTTTTGAGGAAATCTTTTTAGCTAATTCTATTCTATTCTATTCTTTGCTTAGGATGATTGCTAAAACACTGCAGCAGAATACATATTTGTATTCCTGTTGTCAGCAAGCTCTGAGCTTTTCAGTGCTGTTTTATCATTGCTTTAATACAGGATCACGTCCCAAACTGCAGTCTAGCCAGTGCCTGCAAACTCATGTGATTCTGAATTCTCATGTTTTAGAAACTTTTTTCTCTGAGCACTTTGAATTTTATAAAACCCCTTCCTTACTAAAAATAAGAAAGATATGAACAGAAAGATAGGAAATTAGCCACTGCTGTATTTTTTTGGTTTTTTGTTGTTGTTTTGCTTCGTTAGAGTGAAACTGCAGACTCAAACTAAGCAACTTTTCTCTGTTCTGTAGTCTTGGTAATTCATTTTTTTTATTTAGGGAAGAACAATTATACCTTATGTAGGCAGACCGATGAGATTCAGCGGGCCAGATCTCTGGAAGAGCTGAAAGGGAGACACTTAATCCCTACTGAGGAACCAGTAAAGATATTCCAAACTTTTGTTTAAGATGGATGTTTATATTTCAATACCAGAAATAAAATTTCTGTAGCTGACATGTACAAGATCAGACCACTGCTGAGCAATAGAAATTTTATCTGAGTCCATACCTCATGTCCTGTCAGAACCTCTACAAACAAAGAAGATGTATCACCTTTGTTACCCAGGTGCTGAATTAGATTGGCTCTAAGTGAGAGATAAGTTCACATATGCTCTGATCTGAAACAGAGTTTTCCTGGTAGATGAGGAAGCTAGTTCCATCTCTTGGTCAAAGGCTGAAGCATGTCCCTTCCAGCTCAGACTGCATAGTGCAAACATCACAGAACATTCAGCAGAACAAACCAGGTTTGCAAATCGCATACAAATCACACATACAGAGGGTGTACACAATAACAGTTCAAGCAGATTTTCAGTGACACTACTAGTCAAGCAGAGCTCTGAAGTTTAAGTGATACCTTATTTAAAAATCTTCCAGGGACAGAAATGGAAGACAGTGTTTAAGAAGGTTTTGTCAATGGTCCCGTTTGGAAATTGAAATAATATGAAAGCTCACAGGCAGCAGGACTGTATGCATCTGTGGCTTTAGATATCACTCGAATGGTGCTTAAAGAATTTCAGTGACATCTCAGTGATTGTCTTCAGCACCTAGGTGAGCCTGAGAATTTAGTTTTAAGTCTTTTGCTGAAATGAAGAGGAACTCAGTTTTCTGTACTTTTTTCGCTACTAAGTTTTCTGACCTTCTCATTTTTATAGCTATTGCACCTTAAAAATTTGTAGGCCTACTGTTTCCTGTAGCAAATAAGCCTCATTTTTCTATACTTACAAAAGGTGTAATTATTAAGATTATACATTTGCATCATACTATTTAATGTAGCTTCTCATATTTTTTGTACTCTATTAATTCAGGGTACAAAAATTCTCACTCTGAAAATTTTCAGAGCTGTTAATACAGACTATTCTCATTTTACATCTCTTAATATTTAACCACCTGACCACTATTTATTGATAAATGCCTGTCACAATACCTAGAAAAACATTATACTGAACCAGGGACTGAAATGCTGATCTGAAAATGTAATATATTTTAAAATAATTAAACTACTTGCTTTATTGTTCATATAGTCTGTGTTAAGTTATTTTTTTCTATGGTCCCATTCCAAAGGAAATTCCCCCCCCCNNTGTCATTGGGCAGCCCTGACAAGTGGTCCCTCTGGTGATAAGGTAATATTGGGCCTTTGATTGTTGCCAGCTGTGCACAGAATCTTTGTTGCAGTTTTTGTGTAGATGCTCTCTGTTTGATTTTTCAAGGGTGCATGTTACTGGAATTGGCTTTTAGAAAAGATAGTTTTTATGAATAACTGAAAAATGAATCACATTTTTCTACTGCACTCTTAAGAAAATAAATATGGCATTTTGTCTAAGCTGTTTGTATTACTGATACCTCCTGAGACCAAAGGGACTAATATCATGCTTTGTGGTGTGAAAAATGATGTTAAGGTTGGGATTCTGCCGTGGAGAGAGGGACAGCTGCAAGAGTGATCAGAGAAGGCTTGATGTAGAGTAATTCTGGTCCCTGAACAATGCCTGTGTGTGCGTAAAAATGTCTAAGTTTAGGTATAGGCAAATCTTCTTACTCTAAATATAGATACCTAGTGCATATGGTATTTTTGCATTTGTTAATTATATACTTTCTAAATTTGTGACTTTTTCATTCATTTATACTTTGCTCTCAAGGGTCCCTATTCTAAAAAAAAAAGTTTGATCTTTAGCAATTCTCCTGAAACAACTGACATTTTGACATGCTTATCTCTCAAATAGAAATGGACACATTAGTACATCAGATCTAGAATGGCTATTGGAAGAGCCCTTGTGGCTTTCAGAATGTAAACAAAGCCTTAGAAACACAAAAAATATACCTCCTGTTTGAATTGAAAGCACCCTAACAGTAACAGGGAAAATGTGTATCAGAATCCTTTCCTGCAAAACTTGTGTACAGATTATTCTGCTGAATATCCTCCATTCTTAGTGCATTAATTCTTACTACCAGCTCTCCTGAGAAAATCTATTTTCTGCTGTGAACACTTTGCAAATCATAAAAGTGGTACTGTTTCAGGAAAAAAAAAAGCATTACTTCCTCCAGATGTGATGAAAGAAAACGGCTCATAAGAAAAAAGTCGATGCTTTTGAGAAAAACATGAGTTGGAACTACTCATTACATATTTTTGCCACTGTCAAATGACTTGGAACAATATGTTTATTACACAACATAGACAAACACATATTCTACATGATAAAAAGACTATTAGGCAAAGAATGCATTTATATTGTTTTATGAGGCCATTTGAGTTTAAAAATAGGAAGACTGGAAGTACAGACCAGAAGATCTATGCTAATAATAACTAGATAATAGATAAATGTGTTTATTGTGAGAAATGTATTAAATCTATTTAAAAAAACCCTAGTGTTTCGCTTTCTTTTTATAATATTCTTAGAGAGCTTACACCCTTGAGAATTGATTTACAGCTAGATTTTATATTCTTAAAAGTTTCAACAATCAT
Source organism: Serilophus lunatus (assembly GCA_013399895.1). NCBI lineage: Eukaryota > Metazoa > Chordata > Aves > Passeriformes > Eurylaimidae > Serilophus > Serilophus lunatus. The sequence continues at coordinate 48,094 of VXBA01001486.1, forward strand.
ATCTGATCTGCACATAGGTTTTTAGCAACCCAAGGAGTCCAGAGGTGATCATAGAATCCTAGAATGGTTTGAGTTGGAATGGGACCTCATAGGTCACTGAGCTTCAACCCATCTGCCATGGGCAGGGACACCTTCCACTACACCATGTTGCTCAGACCTTCATCTAACCTGGCCTCGAACACTTCTGGGGATGGGGCATTCACAGCTTCTCTGCATAACCTGTTCCAGTGTCTCACCACTCCTACAGTAAAAAATGTTTTCAAATATGTAATCTAAACTACTCTCAGTTTGAAGCCATTACCCCTTGTCCTGTCACTAGCCACCCTTGTAAAAAGTCCCTCTCCAGCCCTCATGTAAGTCCCTAAGGTCTCACAGTCTCCTCTAAGCCTGCTCTTCTCCAGGTTAAACAATCCCAATTCTCTCAGCCTTTCCTCATGGGAAAGGTGCTTCAGCCCTCTATTCACCTTGATTATCCTCCTCTCCACTTGCGCCAACTGGCTCATGTCCTTCCTATGCTATGGGCCCCGGAGCTGGACACAGTACTCCAGGTGCAGTGTCAGTGATGATGAATAGTGTTTTGTTGACACATTCTCATAAGTTATTCTTTCCATTCCTTCAATAATAATCAGATTTAAAAATACTTTTATAATACGAATGGTTGTATTTTCAAGGTTATCCCTCAAATATATGAAATAGATTTAAGGTTATGGTTGGACTCAGTTATTTGTTGACCAGTCTCCTTAGCCAAGAGGTTGATTTTTTTCCCTTATGTTTAATAAGCAAAATTTAATTTATTGAACATATGGATGTTTATATCCTTTGTTAACTCTTTCTTTTTTCCTCATTTTAGTGGAACTTTGTTTTGGAATTTTATTAGATTGCCTTTGCTTAAGATGAAATATTTTTCACTTCACTGTAACATTGATATTTTTGATGCTATGTATAGTAGGAAAACTATAATTATAAAGAAACTTAAATTCTGAGTGTAAAATCTATTTCATCTAACTAGGAAGAATTTTTTTCCTGATGAACTGAAAGAGAGGTAGATTTTAAAACCAAATTTAGATCTCATTTACAAAAAAATACACAATGTGATTTCTTTATGCTATGGCTTTTTTGGTGTCACAGCATCACTGTACAAATAGAGTGTTGTATTAAATAAATTACTGAAAAATTAGCCAACAAAACACATTTTTCTTCTCCCATGGTGTCTCTAACATCAGGAATGACTCCAATGCTCCAAGAAGTGATATTAGAGAACTTGGGAAAAAGCAAAAACTGTTTTTCAAACACAGTGTAAAAGTAGGAGAATGAGGACACTCTCACTGTGAGATGAAAACCCCTGAATTTTATGTTACTTTCCCACTTTCAAAATACACATAAGTAATACATGAAATTTAGGAAAAATCATGCTTCAAATTAAGAGTAGAAGAGCATAAATTTGCCTTTGAGTTTGATAAGGCTTGGTTTGACTCATGTCAAACAAGACCAGTCCTACTCAAAGAACACTGCTGCATCTGTACAGAGCATGCTGAATTTCTTCACTAGTGCCTCTGTGTCAAAAAAAGTGCTCACTTAGTTCTGTTTTGTTCAGTGATTTTGCAAGGTCTCCCTGAAACTGAATATAGTTGTCTTCATTTGAGGGAGGAAAAGGGGGAATTGGTTTTCCCTTCCTGCACACACAAATATTTGATATAAAGTATTTAAATAATTATGGATAGAAATACCTTCTGGCAAAAGAGTGAGTTTTGCATATTCAGTGTGAGTGCTGTAGCAATTCCCCAGCTATATAACACACCATTGTTATCAATGATGTTTCCTCTGCTAAGTTTTGACTTCACTCCTGTTTCTTGAATGCTCTCTGGGAAAGTCTTGCTGCTGATGGAGTTGAAGATGCTGATGGAGAATATAATGTAATATATTTGGTCATAAGCTACACACCAAGTTATTTAACACTGAAATGATTCCAATGCTCTGAGTATAGAAGCAAACAGATTCAATACAGCTGTAGGGAACCTTTCTGGGGAATTTTTTATTCTTAGATGGTTCAGGTAGAAAGTCAGTGAGGGCCTAGGGATCAAAACAGGTATGGAGAATGTGACTAAACTGGAGAAGCAAAGGCATGCAGGTGATGTTAAGAGAACTATCAGTTACTGTGTGCCGTAAAAGATAACTTCATAGACCTTCACCTTGGTTTGCATTGAGAGATATTTGCCCTTCAGCAATTGTAGTTGTTTTGGGAAGAAAATTTCCAAATATGTATCGGAAAGTTTATAATATTCTTGTAGATGAGTGTAGAGATATTTTGTGTAGCATTGACAAAGTGTGTAAGGATATGTAAAGATTTGTTGGAACTTTGGGAAATAACCTCTAATTTTAATTACGCCAACAATGCTATTACTTTTCATATCGAAATCCCTCTGCAAAAGTATTCATTCTTCATTTCCACTCCTCCCTTCATCTCCCATTTTCCCCCATTTCCCCCCTAATTTAATAACTCATTATAAAATGCATAGAATGTAGTTTGAATGCAATTTATAGAGACTCCATGCCAGTGTTTCCACCTGCAGAATTTCTGGTAAATTCTTTCTAAAGTCTATCCTACCCTTGCAAATGTAGTAGGTGAGTATCACTGTCTTTCTCTAGCATTTGATCCAGATTAAACATTATCAAGTCTCTCATATCTTTCAAATAAGCACTTAAAAAGAAATTGCTGATGTTCTTAGCTAAGATGATGCTAAACCCAGTCTTTGAAAGCATTTCAGGCAGATAGGGAACACCTTCCACACAGAAGGGATGTAGATTGTCAGAGAGCATATGGTTTCTTCCTCTAAATCTCTTTCAGTGTGAAAACGACAAGAATTTTTATTCTTTGGCTGTCAGACATATTCATGTGAATAGACTGTAACAACCAAAAATGCTATCCTTGATATTTCTCCATTGTTTGTTGTTCTTTGTTTTCTTATGTGTGAATGTCTACACATGCACATACGTTGCATTTTTATCTTCTATCATCCTCATTTAATTAGGTCATTGTTGTTATTATAAATAACATTCACACTTAGAAAGATGCTCAATATATATGTTGATTATTAGCAATTAAGCATTTGATTATTATTCAGCAGTATGGGATTTGGTTGGCTTAATTTCTCATTGTATAATTTGAAAATTCAATAAAATGTTAGTATAAAAGGGTAACAATTTTAAAGAAATCTGATGGGTATTCAACTTCATGTAATGTCATTTGAAAAACAATGCAGCAGCACTGATTATCTGATTTATAATGAAACATGGATTGTGGAGTTAATCTAGGTCTATGAAACGAGATATTAGGAAAATAGCTCAATTGTTTTATAATGTTGATTATGCATTTCATTCTGACAAAAATGCCCTGCACTAAGGGAGTCATGATTCACCTCTGACATTTTACCTGAAAGGAGAAAAGCATCATACAGAACAATCAAGCAATTTTGCTCCATTGTAGGGGAAAAGCAAAAAATTCAGCACTGAAATGAACACAGCTGCTTTTTCAGCAACAGTATCACATGAAAAGTGAGAGATTACCTTTAAAGGGTAAATGTGATTTGCACAGAAGTCAAAATAGCTAGTGTCTCTTTATACCAGAAAAAAATACTTCTTTTCCTCGCATAAATATTCCTAAAATCATTATTGTACATTTTCAATGTGTAATTGTAAGCGCACTACATGCATTGTCTTTTATAAGCACAAATTAAGCCTCTCCTCTGGCCACTATGGCAAGCTTCTTTGTAGCAGTACAAAGCAACTTTATTGTGTGAGAGTGGGGGATCGAAGTATGATATACAGTCCAATTTCACATTGTAGCCTCAATCTTCATTCTTTAACGGGTTTCTTTTCAAAACTGGGAATAATGCATGAAGAATACCATGCATGAACACCTTGTTGTCTTTGAAATACTGTGTAGGTGTAAAGCACACAACTGTTAGGAAGACCATCAGCGCACCATTTTAATACTTCAGAAGTTCTAGCTTATTTTCTGACAGAGGACACCAGAAACCTGCCTATTCTCACAATATTAGAATATTACCTCCTTTTCCTCTGCATAGTGGGAAAACTTGCACTGATTGTTCATGTACACTACCTTTTTCATGCATAAATAAAACAGCCTAAACTTTCATGCCTTTTTCTTGCTTGTGCCACATATTAATAATTTCAAAATCTTCTAATATCTAATTTATCTTCATATACAGGGGAAAAAAGTCAGAAACAAGTATACCATCAGGTTTTTTTCTTGTTCCCTCTTTTGATGGTTGGACTAAACGATCTTAAAGGTCTCTTCCAACTCTGATGATCCTACGATTCTGTGATTGCTCTTGTAGGACCTCACATTTTGATGGCCTCTCAAGAGCTGTAGAAAAGAATATTCTTTGAAAATCTCATGCAGTAGACAATTTTTCATAGACTGAATCTAAGTTTGAGATATGAAGTCAATTGATCTCTCTCCCAATAGAAACACATTTTGTATTGCAGTATCATTTACTTGGAGAAAAATAGAGATGTTGTGGTACATTTTCACATGTAGCTCTTACTCTTTGAAGATTTCTAACTTAACTTTGAAAGAAAAATTACTTCAAGAAGGTGTTGTTCACAACTAAAATGAAATAAAATGACATATTGAGTAGAAGAGTGAAACTACCAGCAAAGCAGGGCTGAACACTGAGAGGAAATAAAAACTTTTTCCAGTTATGGTTTTTTTTGAACTTTAATAGCTGAAAAGGAGCTATAATTTTTAAAATACCAAAAAAGTTATATGTTTATATGATGGTTTTGTTACAGCATTTTGAAAAAAAAAATAAAGTTATTTCAGTCTGATAAATGGCCAAGTGCAGTGGCTGATTTCTGAAGGTTTTTATTCTTAAAAGAAAAATGGAGCACATATTCCATAAAAGAATATGTCCCTTCCAGTGGAGTCAGAGAACATGGTTGGTTTAGATTATAGCATTGGTGAGGATTAAGAGGTTGAAGTGTAAAGTGGTATCAGCAAAAGATTTAATTTAAAAGAGTGGAATTAGAAAGTTCAGTGGAGAAAAAGAAATTACCAGAAGGAACTTCAGAAAAGTTGGTTATCAGATGTATAGAGTGAAGATAAATGATACAGCAGAGACTAAGTGTAAGGAATTTTAGAGTAGAATTATGTTTTCAAAGAAAGATTAAAAAAACACCACTTTTAATAAGATGAAGTACAGCTGATGCAAAAGAGCACAGATTGATTCGCTATAACATGATGTATACCTTTCCGTGGGAAGGAAATTTTGTAACACTTCTGAAATAGCGAGCGGCATACAAACAAATTATTTTTACTTTATACTCTTCAAGTTATTTAAGAGATTATTTCAATCAGATAAATTTCTCCCCTGTCAATTTCAACATCTTATTTAATCAATTGCAACAACATCTGTACGACTGCAGTACTAGTTCTGGTTCAACTTAGTAGCCAGGTGTGGTACTAGATGCTGTACAAGATGATGGTTCAGTAGTGGAATTCGTAGAACCCGTGTATTTACCTTGTGAATTATCTGCTCCTATTATGATTAAATATGCCATTTTAGGACAGTCATACAATTATTTCTTTAATATCCCTGTTAAATAAAGTTTTTTCCCTGTTTTAAACATACATCCTATCAGCACCACGTGTGCATATATTCAGGCACAGCAATTATACTGACTTTTACTCCTGCAAATCCTTATGCATAAAAACTATTTTATGGCCAAAATAAAAGTAAGTATATGCAACATGTGAAATTCTTTCCATAATAAAATGTTTGCAATAATGAAGTGGAAAATTATTAGTTTTCCTAAACATACCTGTTGCTTTGTGTCCCTCATTATCCCTTGCTCTGGATTTAAATGGACATTTTTTTTGTTTTAATTAAATTACAAAATTTCTGCTCTAAGTATTTAATTTGAAATTTTGAAATGCTAAAGACTTTAAATCAGAGACGAAAAATGCTTTAGCTGCTCATCAATAAGATCTGAAAAGCCTGACACCATGCAGCAGAAATGCTATACATTCTTATTCAAACAAAACTAAGAGAAAACTTTTAAGCACGCTAGACTGTGCAGTTTTAGGTCTAAAACTGAAAATTACAAGTATAGTAAAGTACTATATTACTTTGTACAGAAAGGTGACAGAGCATTTGGCTTTGGGTTTTATTTTGATCATCCAACGAGGCCACTGTTATTAACCAGATAACTAAAAGTTTTGGGAAGACTGTGTACAATGTTATCTTCTGTGTTGAGGATTTTTTGTATGCAAGACAAATGAGAAAGACAGCTTTCATTATCTTTGTAGAGAAAATTGGTGCTGTTTGAGAAACTTAAAAACATGCTTTGGAGAATTCATACAAATACAAAAGTAAAAGGAAAGGGGTATGTTTTATCATGTCTCTTTAAATCTACACTATTGCTCTTGACTTGTCTTTTCAGTGGAAACCTAATGTTAGCAATGCCGGCAGCCTGCTGTGGCCAGAACAGTAGTTTCATAAAACAGGGTAGTGGTAATGATGTCTGTGAACCCCACGGAGAGAGCTTGAAACTTCTGACAGTTGCTTAATGAAATTAAGACTTTCTTTTTTGCTTGGAAGTCTTTTTATTTCGTTAATTGGGCTGTATCTTGTGGTGATGTAATACATGGTTAAAATTTACATCTGTGTTGTATAATTTTTAGTTTCACTCTGTGTTCCTGATCTGTTTATTTACTGAGAACAATTATCCTTTTAGGTAGTGTTATATATTTTCACTAGCTGAAATGGCCCTTGGAAGTTAAAATAATTAAGTATTCTATCATACTGACAACAAGCCTTACCTGATAAAAACCTGAACATTAACTAAAAGGTAGAGTTTGTTCTACAAGAAAGGTTGGTATGTGTCACTGAGTACCACAAATGGTTTTATGAGGAGCTAATTGTTCCATTTGTCTTAACTCAAATAATTAGAAGATCTGGTCAGTAGGTCTTCCCACTGTGCAGTATCTTTTTGTCCACTGAAAGATGCAGCTTAACAAGAGTTGAGACGGAGCTTGTCTCTATCCCACAAATAAAGTTAGTGCATCCAGATTTGGAAGATGGCAGCAGTAATATTCCCTTAGTAGAGCTGGAGCTTAGCCTGTTATACTTATTAAAAAGCCTATTCATACAAATTAAATCCTTTCCATATCCTGGCCTATGATGGCAGATCCATTTTTTTTCTTGTCTGGTTTGAATTACCTCAAGTCTGTACCAAGAAAGAATTTATCCCTCCAAGCCTATAATAAATTCACATGGGTCATCCCATCAGTGTGGTGAATTTGCATTATTATTTCATTATGAGAAGGAAAGAAAGAGGATTAGATCTCTTGCAGTGTTGGCAGCGCCTAAATCAACCTGAACACATGATTAAAGCTGGCATTTATGACTTTAACTGTCAAAGAAAACTAATTGTAAACGGAGAGCTGTGGATAATTATGGTCTTTGCTATTAAACCATTTTTCTCCTATTTATCACAGGATAAAATACAGACAAAACTATTGTCTGCATTTAGCTCTCAGTTACTTGGAGCCTATTTATGCAAATGAAAATTGATCTAGATTCTCAAATTGATGGGTCTATGTAAACTTAGTTTCAATTATGCTATAAAACCCATGAAAAAAGGTGACACTTGTGCAGCAATATCCATGGCACTATATTTTATATTGTCTCAGTCTTAAGTACTCTTCGTTTTTAGTGTGTGGCTGGTTAATTTGTTTCACATGAATGCTGCTGAATAAGTAAGCTACTTAAACTACCTTCTCACAGAAGAAATTTTCTTTTGTCTTTTAGTATCATTCATATGTTGCTTGCATGAATTTGTTATCTCATAGAGAAGCATACATCATATTTTAATAAACTGCTTGTACATTTATACAGAAAGGAGTTCCTGAGACTCAGGAATAGAAGTTGTGATGATAACAGTTTTAATATGTGTTGCTGGAAAGCAGTTACAGGAATATTTTTGTCTTGACACTGCCTTTTAATTTCTTTTCCCAGCTCTTCAAATGGATTCCAGATAGAAAAGATGTTGCGGGTGGTGCAAGCTGCAATTTTTGGGTTTTTCCTCAGTGTTAACTGAAAACCAGAGTACAGGGACATCTGGTCTTTCAAAAGACACCAGAGAATCACAGAATTATCTAGATTGGAAACGACCGTTGACACCATCATATCCAATCAATTACCTAACATCATCTCATCCACTAAACCACGGCACTAAGTGTCAGTGTTTTGGTTTTTTTTTAAAAACACTTCCAGGGACAGTGACTCCACCACCTCCCTGGGCAGCCCATTCCAATAGCAAATCACTCTTTCTTCCCCTTGTGCAGCTTGAGACTGTGTACTCTTGTTCTATTACTGGTTGCCTGGTGGAAGAAACCGCCTCTCATGTGGCTACAACCTCCTTTCAGGGAGTTGCAGACAAGTACAAGGTCTCCCTTAGGGGTAAACAACTCCAGCTCCCTCAGCTGCCCTTCGCAGGGCTTGTGTTCTGGACACCTCAACAGCCTTGTTGCTCTTCTGTGGTAACATTCAAACGTTGCAACATCTGTCCTAAATTAAAGGGCCCAGAACTGGACGCAGCACTTGAGGTGAGGCCTCACCAGTACTGAGTGCAGAGGAATAATCACTTCCCATGTCCTGCTGACCGCATTATTCCTGATCCAGGCCAGGATGCCATTGGCCTTCTTGGCCACATGGGCACATTACTGGCTCATGGAGAGTTTCCTGTCAATCAGAACCTCTAGGTCCCTTCTGCCCGGCTGTTCTCCAGCCCCTCTGTCCCCAGCCTGTAGTGCTGCAGGGAGCTGTTGCCGAAGTGTAGAACCTGGCACTTGAGCCTGTTAAATCTCATTCTGTTAGATTCTGCCCATCTATCCGACCTATACAGGTCCCTCTGCAGAGCCCTCCTACCACCCAACTTATCGACACTTGCTTCCAGCTTGGTGTCATCTGCAAACTTAGTAATGGTGGACTCAATCCCCTCATCCAGATCATCAATAAAGATATTAAGCAGGATTGGACCCAACATATGAATAAAAAAGGGAACATGAATAAGAACTATAAAATCTATGAAAAAGCATAAAGGGAATAAGTTTACAATGTACCACAATAAAAGAGTCATGAATGACTAACAGCATCTACAAGGCAAAAGAAATATTTTTTCACAATATATAATTGCTTATTTACCCAGAATGCTGTGATCAGATATAATTATTTACAAATGAGTTATCTTTAGTGAATTCTAAAGTGGCTGTAATCTTTGGGACAGGAATTCCTAAATCTCTGGTTACTGGAGTTGGAAGAGCTGTTGTCACTGTTTCATGTATTCTCTCTCTGAGTACCTGCTGGATACCATGAGAAACCATACGACCTGAAAATGGATTTTTGATGTCAGAGCCTAATGTAATATTCCCAGTTCCCAGAATGAGGAAAATAGTAACAAGGGACCTATAATGCATCAGAAGGAATTATTTGAGGGGTAATATTTGGGAAGTCTTTTTGAGATTTATTAGCCAGTGAAATAAAAAAATAATCAATGAGAGCATACAAAATAGAACAAAAGTGAAAATATAATAATACTACAAGGGTATAAGCTACAGTAAGAATTGAAGTACTATGCATTGTGACTCAGATCCTACAGTAACAATTTTTATTATCTAATGACCACTATTTTAACTTTTCCATTAATTTACCTTTGGGGATCCGAGCTTTATATAATGTTTTCCTGTGTGTGAAGATAAGCTTTCTGGTGGAATAGTTTTTGACAGTGACCAAACTGAAAAACAATACTGAACAACCACAATAATCTCCCTGGCAATATAAATAAATGTTTACTTTAGCTACTGAACAAAATATTAAATGATTCAGTCTTTGCCCTGGAGAAACTTACACTGTTTAGCAATAGACAAAATAAATATCCATACTTTTGAACAGTGATTAAATCAAGAGCATGCACTTGGACTGTGTAACTTCAGATGTATTTAAATAGAAATGTTCGCTTAAAGATCTGAGATATTTTATTTTCAGGCTAAACTTTTGTTGTTGTTGTTGTTGTTTTCTTCTGAATTTTACTTACTGATTGTGATTTGCATGCAGCTGTCTGCATCTCATTGCAGGAACAATTAATTTAGACCACTAGACCAATATTCAGAATTTTCTATTTCTAATCAAATGGGCTAGTGACCAAATTTTTTTATAAGACCGACTAGTTGTGAGACTTCCCAGATGAGTTTGTAGGCATTTAAGTGGGTATAACATTCAGACCAGTTAAATTAATCCAATTTAATTCAGGTTACAATTTGCTTTGACAGGATGCAAATGGTGATGGAATAATTTAGATTGTAGAAGAAATAGGTTTCTTGAGGAGTATGCAATTAAGAAGGTCTTAACTGTTATTGCTGTTTAATAGACAGATGTTTCTCTCTAGGAGGTTTTGGTGGAGAAACCTGATAACTCCACAGATTTCAGGAATACTGAAGAAACTAATCTGATTCATATTGTCACACTTCCAATTATAATAAAGATGAAGTCATAAAACTATAACGTTTGTAAAACAAGGTGAATGTAAAACGTTGGTGGATGAGAAACTGAATATGATCTGGCCATGAGCACTGGCAGCCCACAAAGCCAAGCGTGTCCTGGTCTGCAACAACAGCACTGTGGGCAGCAGGTGAAAGAGAGGATTCTGCCTCTCTACTTTGCTCTGGAGAGAGTCCACCTGCAGTGCTGTGTCCAGTCCTGGGGTTGCGGCACAGGAAGGACATCAATCTGTTGGAATGAGTCCAGGAAAGGGACATTTAAGATGACTAGAGGGACGGATCACGTCTCCTGTGAAGAAAGGCTGGGGAAATTAGGATTGTTCAGCCTGGAGAAAAGAAGGCTTTTGTGATGCCTAAAAACAGAGCAAGAAAGCTTCCAAACAATATTAATAAAGGTAAAAAAAAGTGCAGATTGTTTAATGAAGCTTCCAGATCCAAACACGTGTGGCTGCCCCCCTTATCAAATCACCTTTATAACATTCATCAATCCTTACACCCCTGACGAAACCAACTAGAATCCCATCTCACTCCTATGACTTCCCCTGGAAGTTTCCAAGTTCTCTGGACCTCTATTTTGTCTTGCCTTCTATAAAGCCCTTGCAGGTGACTTCTGAAAAAAACATAGTGTCCTTGTTATAACCTGTTTGTCTCAAAAGGAATGCTAAAAGCTTCTTAAATGCTGGGAAAGGCCTAACCAGAAGGCCCATGGGAGAAACCATGCAGTCAAGCTAAAATCTCAGAAATACATGAAAAAACCCTAAGGAATCATTTGGGTGACCTAATTGGAGCCTTGCAATACCAGAAGGGGGCCTGCAAGAAGGATGGAGAGGGGCTTTTTACAAGAGAATGTAGCAACAGGACAAGTGGGAGCGACTCATACTAAAAGAGGGTAGTGTAGATAAGGTAAGAAGGAAAAAATTCTTTGTGTGCAGTGAAACAGCGGAATGGGTTGCTCAGACAAGTTGTGGATATGTAACCCTGGAAGTGTTCAAGTCCCTGTTGGATGGAGCTCTGTGTGAGCGGAGTGGAAGGTATCCCTTTTCATGGCAGAAAGTTGAAGCTCAATGATCTTTAATGTCCCTTCCAACCCAAACCATTTTATAATTATAGAAAACCAAGTAAAAACAAAAAGTCAGGCTTGTTTAGTTGTTTAGGCACTACAGTAACACCTACAACCTTACTGATTCCAGAAGCACTTGAGTGCTTAAAAGTTCTGTCAATATAGTTTTCAAGATTTAAACTGTTTAAATGTTTGTCAGCTTTTTTATGAGATGACCTTCATGAACTTGGATTGGAGAAAAAAACATAAAAGTGAATATTTAAATAATTAAAATGAGACGAGATTTTAAACTATGACTAACATAATAGTGCTTTTATCTGCAAAATCCTTCAGACAGTGTTTGCCATAAGGAGTCAAAAGGTGATGAAATAAAGGTCAGAAAGAAACGTTTATTTTTCATAAACCGTCTCACCTATGAAATAAAGACATGATGTGCAATTGGTATCTAACAAAAAAAAAAAAAGTAAAGAGAAATTAAGTGGACCTTAGAAATGCACTATCTATAATAGAATTCTACAAAATGCAATAGACCTTTAACAAATCATAACAAGGACTTTATGACAAAAAAACCCAAAATGAGGCTATAATCTTTAAATTCATGAGAAGTGGTAAAATAATGCCTTTGAGAAGCAATCTGGCAAAAAAGTTAGTAGACTGTTAAACTTGTTAAATAGAGAAAGAGGTAAGGTTAAAAATGAAAATTTTTATTTAGGAACAGTTACCCTGTAGTAGATAACACCAAATACACAAAATAAATATTTCAAAGACAACCAATATCCAATTGAGATAAACAGAAAAACAATCCTATGTTTTGGAAGGAATTTTGGTGACAGGTTTGTATATCGTAGAATCATAGAATAATTAGGGTTGAAAAAGACCTTGGAAATCATTCAGTGGTGCCATAAATACACAAAACTAATATGAAAGAAATGTACTTGTGTGATGATAAAGAAACAGGACTTGAAATAGGTGCAAGGATTATCAACTGAGGTAAAAAGTAGGGCTGTAGGAGTCTTCAGCAGCATAGATTTGTGCACATGTAGATCAGTGACCTGCAGGAAGGAATACTGGACTTTGTTTTTCAAAAGATCCAGTTTCTGAAGACAGACAGGTGACGTTATGTATGGTGATGCTCAACATAAACTGGAGAACAGAACTGAAAAGAAGGACATTTTTTTAGTTCAACAAATTATGAATTAAGAAAACCCAAAACACAGCAAAGCATTTTCTAATGGTAATACAGTAAAAGTCTAGAACAGAAATATTTAACAGAAAACTTCAAAATACTTGACTTTAAATCAACCAGAGGAGGTAATAAGTAATTATTCTAGAATAATATCATTAAAAGCTGAGACTATATTTTGGATTGCAGCTCTGGTACTATCCTGTGAAAGATATCTTAGAACTGAGAGGAAAATAATAAAATTAAAGACAATTGGAGAGTCTAAAATTTTAGCTGTAGAAAGATCATCAAAAGAACAGTTACGAGAGGAAGTGTTGAGCCACGACAAAGGACAAATAAAAGACTGTTGGTACACTTGTGGAACTTGGAAAAGGTAGGATGCAGCAGCAAGCAACAGTCAGTGGACATGACTAATTAGGTTTGCAGTTTTGTTCGAAGCAACAGTTTGCAAATTTAAAAGTGATAAAAAGAAACATCACAATGTGGCTAGACTAAGATCGGGTTTCTGAGACTCTTCAATCTCTTACAATTTAGACTTTGTTTTTACTTAGAAAATGGCATAAGATCTAATGGGTGAAAACCTTTCAACATCTATTTACTAGGTGATTCATACGCTTTCTTCTACTAAGTGCTATGTCACTTCTGATTTAGTGAGATAACATGTATGGTTCAAAGTCTGTTTTGGTCTGTTGAGGGGCTTCTCCTGACTTTCTTATAGTTGTTTCTGGGCCTTGTGGCTGTTTATGTGAATGGATGAGAGGGAAGGAGATAACCATACTACTTTCAGTTGTCACTATATTTTCAGGATAGAGTCCTCAAACTGTTTGAATGCCTTCAAACACTTTCAAGAGTCATATGATGAGATCATATAACCATGTAAATTATATTCTAAAAAGATTTCCCAATATAAATATCTTTAATACTTTTCTGTCTCTGTTATTTCTTTTTTTGGATGAATTTTTATTTCCATTTCTGTCTGGGAAGCCTTCTCTTAAGCTGCTTTGCCACAGTTTCTCTAGGAAATAAGACACTCCAACAGTTTCATTCTGAGTTAGCAGATTGTTGTAAAACTGTTTCAGCTCATTTAAAAGATTTAGTTTTTCCTGGAGAATATATTTCAGTGTTTTATAGTGCCAGTCTAGTAATTGATGCTGTTAAATGAACTTTCTTGCCCTGTATGAATGTATCAAGATACATGCATACATCTTTTTCTGATGAAAAAGAAGTAGTAGTACCAATAATAAACCTTCTTTTCCAGATTTTTCTCTAAACCACTAAATACATGTTTTCTTAACTCCATTAAAAACCATTAAGAGTGTGTCAGCAAAATAAAATGAGATTTGGGTCTCAATTTATCTGCAAGATAAATACATTAAAAACTATGATCACAAGTGAATATCAACGGATGAAAAAGTGCTTATGCTTTAGAAGAATGTAGAGTTCTAACAATAAATTACAGAGGCCTTTTCACATTAAAAATATATATCTTTCAAAGCTATTCAAATGACACAAAATCAAGACTTTTGATCTTCCTGAGGCATTTATATTCCTTTATAAAATTGTCCGAGTAAGCTCTTTGAGTTTTTTATATCATAAAATACAGACAACTCAGTGAAACCAGTGAATACTATAGTGACTAAGTATTTAATCTGACTACAGTTATGATAGGAGCTCTACCTTACTGACTGAGACACATGCAAGAGTAGCATGAACTCATTCCCTAGAGAAAATGTCAGGGATATTCAAACAAACATATTGACAGCAGACTTTTTGGATTGATTTTCTCATTGCTGTGCTCCATTGGTGTTTGCGATGGATTCTCAGTGGCTGTGTACAGCATGTTACTCCAGTAGTGCTTACCTTCATGGAATTTATGATCTATTGTACCTTTTAGGTTGTCTGCAAAAAGTAGTTCATTATTCAGCTCATAAGCTTTCTGTTAGGAGATCTGATAAGAACTAAATTCAAGTTTCAGGGGAGTATTAGTTGGTTGTTAATTATTACTTCGCTTTAAAGACAAGATGATTAGACTTTCAGCAGAACATTAAAAAACTAGACTTGGACAACAAAGAATCCATTAAAAGAAAAATACGTCAAGGGGCTCATTTGCTAGTTCAAAATAAGCGTTGGACTTGATGATCCTTGTGGGACCCTTCCAGCTCAAAGTATTCTATGATTCTGTGAAAATACAGTTAACAGTGCAGAATTGAGAATAGATACTACCAATTCTGTGAATGCTTATCCACTATAAATCATCTTACTGTTTAGCGGGACTTGAAGTAGCTTGTTGCTTTCTGCACCACTAATGAATATGATGTGTAAATGTTTGTGCAAAACCTGGAGTCTTGCCTATAATACAACATAGACCTAAACAGAATATGATATTATAATGAACAATTAGGTTGTCCTCCCAAATTCCTCAAAATTATTATCCTGTTACATGAGAATCGGCGCGGCCAAGTCAGATATGGTGATGCACTCTCTGAGCCCTTCCCAATAACCAGTGGTGTGAAAAAAGGTTGCATTCTCGCACCAACTCTATTCACCATTTTCTTCAGCATGATGCTCCAAAGGGCCATGGCAGACCTCGATGAAGGTAATGGCATTTACTTCCAATATCATACTGATGGGAGCCTATTCAACCTAAGGTGACTGAAGGCCACACCAAGACCTTAAATCACCTTGTCCATGAGCTGCTTTTTGCTGATGATGCCACCCTCGTTGCTCACACAGAAGCAGCTCTGCAACGCTTAACATCCTGCTCTGCAGAGGCTTCTGAGCTTCTTGGGCTGAAGGTCAGCTTGAAAAAGACAGAAGTTCTTTACCAACCTGCACCTCAGGAAGTCTTCCATCATCCCCACATCACCATAGGCAAGTCAGAACTTAAGTCAGTCCAGCAGTTTAACTATCTAGGAAGTATCATTTCCTTGGATGGTAAGATTGACAAAGAGATAGACAACGGGTTAGCAAAGGTGTACAGAGCCTTTGCAAAACTCCATAAAAGTGTCTGGTGCAATAAACACCTGAAGAAAAGTACAAAGATTAGTGTCTACAGAGCCACTGTACTGTCTACTCTTTTATATGGATCTGAATCATGGGTCATCTACCGCCATCACCTGCGACTCCTCAAACGCTTCCATCAGTGCTGCCTCTGTGCAATCTTAAACACTGGACTGACTACGTGACTGATGTTCCTGTTCTTGTACAGGCAGGGGTCACCAGTATTGAGGCCTTGCTGCTGAGGACGCAGCTGCGCTGGGCAGGGCACGTCTCCAGGATGAAGGATCACCACCACCCGAAGATTATGCTCTAGGGTGAACTCGCCACTGGCTGCCTTAACAGAGGAGCCTCAAAGAGGAGATCTGAGGACTCCCTGAAACAACATCTCATTGTTAGTCATATTGACTGCCGTCAGTGGTCCACTCCGGCCTCCAACCAAGAGATATGGAGACACACCATCCATAATGCTGCTGCCTCCTTTGAGAATGCACGTAGAATCAGTCTTGAAGAGAAAAGACAACACAGAAAGAACCATGCCTTGCTAATACTGCCTAAGGAGGCTTTCCACTGTGCCTTTGGCAACCAGACTTGCCTATCCCCCCTTGGCCTTTTTGACCATCAGCATGCCTGCAGCAAGCGTGGGTACAGCCCTTCCCATATCTTAATTTACAAGGCCTAGCAATGGTGATTATGATTTCATTAAGCTGCTCGTAGTTCCTTCTTTTTAAATAAAATAGCAGTGGAGGAATTTTAGAAGGCAAAGCTCAAATACCTAAACCAAAATATTAATTTATATACATTCCCTGAATGTACATTACTCTGACTTGTTTTAGTCATGGCAATATATCAGAGGGTATATACCCAGCATTTCAGATACCACCACCTGAAATTCACCGTGAAGGGCACTGGCCAACTTGGTGAACTATAAAGTTACAGCTAGCAAAACTGAAAGCAGCCATGGGCAGACTGATACCTGTTCCAGCCTGTGTTTCTGAACTAGGATGGAAGGGCAATACCACAGAAATATATTTTAATAATTATGTCTAAAAGTGGCACAGATTGCAATTTCTAAATTTATATTGAAAAGAAATGGCTGTTATTCTCTGGTAAGTTTTACAAACTTGACATTTGAAAGCATCCATAAAAAGTGGTAAAAATTGTGAGGAGAACATTAAGAGTGTTATATGATGTATAATACTTCCTTTACATGATAAAGACTAATGACATCTGGAGTTTCCTATTTCTGAGGCCATTTTCTCATGCTCTATCTAAATGAGATCATAGCCACTCTCTAGACACACCTGTTTGCTGCTCTGAAATCCAAACAGACAAGATGAGAAACACTCATCTGAAGTTTATATACAGTCTTTTGAGAGATTAATTTTAAGTTTTTAGCTACGAAAGGAACTTTATTACTCCTCTATCTGCCAGACATGAGGTAGGGACATCCATCATGGTTCCTAAAGAAAGGTATCTCAGATTTTCTCTCAAGCCAAAAGAGTAGAGTTACTGAAGCTTTTCCTCTAAGAACTGTTCCCCATTTGTTCTTGGGAAATTAAATCTGTCACTCCCAAAGAATTTTTAGAAAATTTGACAAGCAAGTGCCCGGCTGTTTGTAAAAGCTCAGAAAGTTTTAATTAGCATGGTGCTGACATGGAATGATGCTGAGTCCTGAAAGAATGAACAGGACAGTCAGGATTTGCATAGGCTAAAATTAATGTTTTTCTTTCCTTTGCTTCCTAGTATGATGCTTTAGAACACTTTTGCAAGGATTTGATGGCAATTTCCAACCTTCCAGTAGCTTTCTTAAACTGATTGATTTCCATGGTGATAAATTCTGTGTTTGGTTTTCCACTTGCAGCATTTTCAAATTCTTTTCTTCAGCCACAGTCATTGCTACAGTGAAAAGATAAAAAAAGGTTTTCTGAAGACACCAAAATTATTTTAACATATGACTTGTGGGTGATTGCAAGCTTCCAAAGTTGTGGAAAAAATCTAGAGAGGAACAAAAATAAATAAATTTGGAGTGAGTATCCGGTGACCAAAACTTGTAGTCGCCCTTCAGGTGTCAAAACATTCTGATCCTACTGTCACCTTCAGGACGAAACGATATATATACTTTCAGCTGTCACACAAGAAAACAATATCTGAATGAGAACTTTTTCAACTTAAATGTGACCAAAGTTCTCTCCTCCTCACTCCACTAGAATCCACAACACAAACTAAGTAGCCTCTGGGATTTGATTGTGTCTTGTGAAATGAATCAGATGACAGAAAAGGAACTGCAAAATTGGCAATGACAGATTCCTCTGGAATGCAGGTTAGAAATCTTGAAATGAAATCTTGAAACCTCATCATTGTACTTGTGTGTTTCCTTGTTAGCCTCTAGCAGTCCCATTCTGACACTGCACAGTCCATCAGTCTTTGGCATTGCCTAGACTAAGACACTTTCAAAGTCTTCCAACAGGAGAAGATGTCCCGTTGTTTGCAGAAATTGCAAGTATCAGGTGGCTGAGGGATTTGCTGTGGTTTGCTCTATTTCTGTTTGATGTGATTATAGGTGATTTTGGTTTATATGCAAAACCAGGGTCATAGGCATATGTTTAACTTTTAGTTCAGAAAAAAAAAAGTATTGCTTCCCTATTTAGAAATATCAAATAATTAAAATCAAAGTGTATGACTTACTTTATGCACAGACAGCAGATATCAAATGATAAGTTTTTGGTAACAGCTCTAATTGGTTCTTTCTTCTAAGCCTTTGCTGTATTGTAATCTACATGACACAAAATCAGTAAGCACTCAGGTCTTCAAGAGGCCACAGACTTTTTGCTACAAAGTCTATGGTAGCTCTGTCTGCTTATATAAATAAGGTAACCAGTTAACAAAGGCGTTTCCATGTCCATCTGTCATTGATATTTGTGGGAATTAGAGTCATAAGTAAGAATTGGGATCTGAATACTTTGATTGGATTGGAACTGTTCTTTCTCTTGGCTTCTCTTTATAGCAAAAGACATTCTGAGAACTGAGCATGAGCAAATGGCTTGAACTTTCTGCTGTAACAAACTCCAGTAAACTCAAGCATGAGTGTAGAGGAAACAATCTGAAATTGTTAGTGCTAGTGGGTATTTTTCATACTGTGGCTGCTTCTGTATGAGGGCAACTCCCCCCAAAATATGAAGAATTAAGATGAAAATGAGAAGTAAATTATTAATATAACAAAGTACTGCTGCTTTCTCTGTGCACATTTTCAGTTCTATTGGATTTTCTCTCATTGTTCTGCACAAATTGCTTCTGACTACACAATGGACTTCAGCAGGGCCATAGCTTTCAGGTTCTTGATTTTTCATAATTCACTCAAATGCCAGCTCAATGACATTAAGTGGAAAAATAGAAAAAAATGCCTTCACTTTTCCACAGAAACAATTTTGAAAATCCATTTACATGGAAAAATAAAGAGGCATTAAACCCAGTGCAAATCTGTAGCTGAATACAAAAATCTGAAAGCATAATATTTTATTTTTCCAGATAACACAATACCAACTGTTATTTACTGCCTGAAAGGGCTGAAGAGTTCTGAGTTCCATGGAAGTGGGCTGTTTTTCTAATTTATAGTATGGCAAAATAACCTGCTAAACCCATTTTTTTAAAAAAAAACCCCCAAAACCAAACAAACAAAACCCCAAACCTTTAAGCAGAGACCTTTGTGAAAGAGTTTTAAAAAGTAAAGTCTTAGTGTTTATTATGCAGCCTTTCATTTTATTCATTTGTGTTAATGCTTCTCAAATTGTTCAGTCCTTGAAATGATGTTGTAAGATTTTTCACTCCTACAGACCATTTACCACTTGCCAAACTGCAGTTCTTTTGCTCAAGTGAGTTTTGGATAAGATGCTTTGCTGAATAATGTTATCAACAAATCAAGTAAAGCAGAAAAAAGAATTTTTATACCAAGAGGAAAAGAGTTAATCAATGTTAACAGAGTTAAACAAAGTAGAAAAGACAACATTTCATGTATTTCATAAAAATGGGCAAAATGTCTAACCAGGAGGTCTCAGATGCTGCAATATGACAATACAAATGTGTCTGACTGGCACTAGTGAAGGTATGTTTTAGTGGTTTAGATATGTCCTACAGCTTTCCAAGTACAACAGACCAAAAGTTAAGAGCCTGTAGATATTTTTGGGAGTCAGAAAGATTAAGGCTTATTTCCACACTCTTTTGCTAGATATACCTTTATTCTTTAAGTATATATACATCTATTACTAGAAAAACTGAATTTGTACAACTGAAGCACTGAAAAAGTATAGATTTGAGTATTTACTAAGTCACCTTGTGGGAGCGACAAAAGACCTGACAGACAAAAGAGCTCTGTCTTTTTTTGAGCTCCTGTGTTTTGGCTTTCTTTGAAAGACATGAAAAATGTGATATTGTCTTGCCAGGTTCTAAGCTCAACCTTTTGTGTTGGACAGTAGGTCATGTGAAGCATAAGGGAGACTGCTTTTAAAGATACAAAAAAAGTTGTTGTTAGCACCCTAGTGAAATTCCACAAAATTTTACCTTCCTATGTCTACAAAATTATTTTTCCTTGATGTAGAAATTCAAAGTTTACTGCAGATGAATTAACTCCTTGAAATTTCCAAAATCTGAGAGAAAGTAAAAAAAAAAAAAAAAACCACTCAAAAAACTGGCATTCAGACAAGAGTTCTGGACAAAATTTAATATCAGCCATTAATATTCATGCAAACAAAATAATGAGTCGTCTCCTAATGGTAAATAAAAGTACTTACAGCACTAAGAAATAAGATATTCTATGTGCCTTGCTGGGATATTGCTTCAACCAGCTGAGAAATGGTCATATCCCAGCATGGCACATACATAATAATATTTGTTGTTGTGATTATATAGTGTTGTCTTACTAACAGAAAATGGAAAACTGAAAACTTGAAATAAAAAGCATATCCTCTACTAATAAGGAGAGATAGATGATGAAAATGGAATGAAATGATGAAGAATATCATGACTTGATAATTGACTTAGTATTGCTTTCTTCATTAAAAACAGTGAATACAAGACAGTTTCACTGTCTCCTTTGTTATTCTTTCATATAAAAAAATTTTTGAGACAATTTTTTTTAATTCATTCTTATAGTCCCTTATGACATTTAAAATTATGAAAAAATTAGTGATTTTAAAAAATATGTTCTCAATTTATTGTTAAGTGTACATCCTTTCTCCGTGAAATTGCAGGAAACCTAGCTCCCATACACAAAGAGAAGCCTTCAGATTCTGATGTGTGTTACATAACAGCTAGACTGTTAACATCCATTAGTTTGGCATGTTTTCTTTCATATTTAAACTGTTTTTCTAGCAGTCATCTCCACTTCAGTTGCATTCTATCCCTGCCTTTGTATTTGTTCTCCATTAGGAGGTTATTTTATGTCCTTTCTAGAGCTGACAGTGAAATACACATGGTTGTTGTACAGCCAGACATTGCTATGAGCAGATACTGAGTACATCATTGCTTACATTTAGCAGAGATCTGTGAATGTAGATATTTTCAGACAGCACATACAAAAATTCATCAGAGCTTTCATCTGGCTCCATCCGGATTGATATAATAACCAAATGCAGGTGTCAACATGAATCAGGAAGCAGAAAATTCCTTTTGTGGTTTTATTTCTGCACCAGAAATCATCCCTCAATAAGTCATGGTTTTCAAATGGGGTTGCTTAAAGTTGGCAACCCAAGCTGCTAGTTGAACGACATGATTAAATTTCTAAACACAAGCTATCTGTGAACAGCTCTTTGAATACTTTGCAAAACAATATAGTTTGAAACGTTTCAAGATCTTGGACATAGAGCTAAGTCGCTGATATAAGACACAATCTTTAGAAAGATTCTTTAGTTCTGTTGAAAGACCTTGATGTCACTATTCATGAATGAATACTGCTAAACTTCCTAAACTACTTGAGCCAAGGATGTCATCTATAACACTGAAAAACCTGAATGAGTCAAGGTTTTCCAACTTTTCTGTTTTTCAGCTTGTTTTCCTTCTGTCTCAGGAAGCTACAGTGAAAGCTACCACCAGTGCAATTTATTACTGGGTTATAAACATCTTCTCACACTGTGACCCTGGAATATTAACAGTAGCCCAAGAGCCACAGCCCTTCTGTGACACTGGGAAAAATACATGATGGGCTGGGTTAGTGTGGGTCTCCTGGCATAAAGAAACACAGAAAATTGACATGACAGCAGCTTCTGCTCAACCATACATAGCACAGGTGGCAGCTGCTCCAACAATTTCCACTTGTCGCTCTGCTTAGCTTTTCCCAGCAGTAGCAGTGGCAGAAGTACCATGATTCAAGTTTTCAAAAGCATGAACCTCTGGAGAAATCTGGCACAAAATGCTATTGCACCAGTTCAGCTAAAGGCAAAGCAATTGCTGCCTGCAGTGGTGCATTTCTACCTTGATGAGCTACTTAGAGAAATCGGAAACTGTCCATCTGAAAATCTATAATAAAAAATTTCCGCTGGTCTGATCTTGCCAGTTTAGTCTGTTGGATTGTTTCCTTGCACATCAACAAGCATATAGATGTTTAGCATGAATGGATATGTTTAGCATGGCAGGAAATATTACAACAGACAAGAGATTCAGATTGCTACTGCAAAATGCAGAGCATCTGGCAGATACTGAAGCGAACTTGCCAAGAATGAATTAAAAATATGCATATAGTTCTGAAATTGCTTTGCTGCTAGCTTATAAGTCAGAAGGTGACCAAGATATATTCCACTGTATGGCAGCAATTATGAAATCAGTCCTTCTCTTCAATCCTATGCCCCATTTGATGCTCAATTTGTTATGTTTTGCCCTATTAAAATTTTATATGCTGGATTAATCAACAGACTCATATTATTTCATCAGGTTAAACACTAATGTTTCTTATTTGTTCATTTTTTATTTAAATTGAGGAGTCACACTGAAAAATAATTTTTGTGATATCCGCACTTTGAAATTTTCTGCTTTGCTTTCAACAACAAAACAATATTTGTAAACAAAAAATGTGTATTTCATCTTGAATTTAATCAGCAGTTTTAACCAGTTCCATAACAACACCTTCCACAGTTGAGGTTTGGTATTTATTGTAACTTTCGTCCAGCCTAGATCCATTCTAAAATCAGAAAATATAAAGATGATTTCTTCACAAGTACTTGATTAATACAGACCATCCAAACACCATTGTGGTAATAACAAGATAGTGTGCATGGTGCTGCTTTTGTGGCACATCCCATCATTTGCTGAATTTGCTCACTCTGTGAGCTGCACTTTATTTATTCTTAAATTGTACTGTCCAATCTATTATCAGCATTTATAAATATCTGTAAGCTTGCGATGATATACCACAGAGAGGCTAAATAAATAGGCAATACAAATAATGTTAATTATAGATCTGTCATCTTATGTTCATCAAGTAATGAACAAAAGATAGAGCTGGATAAACAAGGGGTTTAAAAGCATATCTCAGTGCCCTGCTTTTTGCTCTATTACAGCTTGTTTGACTATAATGCCAATTCTATATCCCAGCTGTTACATGTGATGAGAAGTGAATCAAAGGGACATTGTGTCCATGGCAATCTAAGAAAGACAAATTTTCCAAGTATACCGATCAGAAAAAAGTGTGGATTTGGAAAAACTAAACTCTAGCTGCTCTTGAGACAATGTTAAATGAAATTAAATAGTTCAATTTTTTATTTAGGACACTAGAGTNAACTCAGTTTATTATTATCATCATCTCGATAAAGGACAGGAAGAGAAGAAAAGGAGGAAAATTATGTCAGCAGCATTACCTGCCTGCTAGCTGAGGCATATACAAGCTGTAAACATTTAATTACTGCTTATTTATCAATGGGACTAATTATTTTTCCTTTCTGTTATTATGAGCAGCAAAGCATAAATGAGATTTTAGAGTGGATTTGGAGAAGGCAAAGACTGTCACTTAATGAACGAGCTTAGTCACAAGACAAAAGACAGGAGAATCATGAAAGAGACTGTGAAATTAGTGTTTATGTGGGAAATGCATTAATTTCATAGAATTATCACTGTTAGTGGAGCTTGAGGACTAGATGAGAGCATCAAAAGAGACGAAGGTGTATATAAACATTTTTTACAATATAGTGGTTTGAAGGGCAGGAAAGACAGATTTTGTTACAGAGCTTTTAGGCTTCTTGAAATGATGTTTTTGAGCCCTCAACAATACTACAGAAAAATGTTCCTCTCTACGTATTCCCCCCTTTCTTTTGATATATATCTCTTCACTATGAAAATAATTCTTTTTTGAAATTAGAAAGAAAATTAACAATTAATAATTTTTCAAACACAGGTAGGTTTCTCACACAAAATGTTTTATCAGTCTTGTTTAGTTCACAAGCCTCCAAATTCCGTGGGATTTATTCTCTCTAAAATACATAAAGTATCACTACTCAATGAAAATACAATCATATAATAAATCAGTATATCTTCTACTCAAACAGATACTTTTTTCAAGGTGGATAGTATTTCTAGGGGTCAATCAGGGATTTTATTAGAATAATTGATAATGTATGTTGAGAAAACAATGTAAATATGGTCTTTAGAATCCAAATCTCCATACCAATATATTTCAACTGCATAGTCTTTTTTTTTTTTTTTTTTTTTTTTTTTTTTTCTGGAATATATTTTATCAAAATAGTCTACTTATCTTTGAAGCAGAGTTAACCCTGATTTACAAGATTACATGGAAAATTTGTATTATGCCCTCATGTGGATAATAGTGATTGCATTCCTTAGCACACTAACATGGTCTGTGTTCCTGTCTTTTGAGTGTCTGTCTTCTCACATGAACTCTCAGAGAAACCTAGCAGGAAACAGTATGAAACTATCACCTTTATGTTTTATAAAGTGACACATATAGGAGCAGAGGAAATACTAAATCTGGCAACAGGCACCTCTGTTTCCAATCAAAGAAAAGAGTGTGGTAGGAAAGAGGTGAGATTTATGGTGTCTTTTTTTTTTTTTTTTTTTTTTTTTTTTTCCCTGAAAGTGATTTTACAGGCTCTTTTAAGATACTGGTAGGAATCACTATTTCAGTTGGAGTTAGTCTTAACTTTCACTGAGAAACCAACAATTTTTTCTTTTTACATGACTCCAAGATCTAAGATGCTAGAATTGGTGCCTTAATAAAATGATTACTACACCTCTGATTTACTTTTTTTTTTTTTCTTCTGTTCTGTTTTCTGGTTGCTTTTTGGTTTGTATTTTTTCCCCTCTCCTGCATATTGCAGTGACCAGTTCAAAGTTCAGCGATTCAAACAAGTTTGGAATTTTTATCTAACGACCCAGAAAATGCTTGCTCTGTTTCATACAGCAGTATATGTTCAGTGTTTCTGTTGAAAAATGTGTGTTAAAATAGGGTATTTCTTGAATAACAACTGATGAATAATATTACTTGTTCAGCTCTATGAAGAATAGTGGATGCTAAGAGATCCAGTATAAATTCTGATTTCATCCAAAATTCCACAGAGGTTCTCAAGAGAAATGCACATAGCAGCACTTCAAGGCAGAGTTATTAAGTCATGCCTGTTCAAACAGAAGTGAACTCTGACATGGGCAGAATGGAAGCTTTCACAGCTAGACTTCCTATGGTACGACTGCCAACCTAAATCCTCTTTGTTATGTCCAGACTATTCTAGTTTGCTGCCATCTAACCCAGACTCCTGGTTATGACAGATCTGAGCTTTAGCTAGAGGCTGCTGAGAGTGGAGAATACAGAAAGCCAGTTAATGAAAGAGAAACATTCTTGAAGGAAGAGTCCAAGAAACACATCTGTAGAATTTGCCAAAGTAAAAGAATTACTGTTAAGTGAATCATAAAGGGAAACATAATGCAATAATTTTCTCACTTCCAGAAACATCTTTGATCATTAAAAACATGTAAAATACACAAACATTTGCATACATATATGTTATTGTTTTAATCCTGTTTTCCTTTTTTAACTGATTTTTCCTCTCCCATCTCCCCTGCAGTGAATTGCAAGTGTGCATTGCCTGATTAGAGGCATCCTGGTGGTTCCCTTGCCCTGCACGGGCCAGGCCCTTCTTCCCCAGGCACTGCCACTCCCTGAGCCACCTGTGAGTCAGAGCTTTCCCAGGAATGGGCAGTGGCGTGGTCGGGGTGGGTGGGCAGGCTCCACCATGGAACTCCATGGAGAAAATGGTGGCAGTGCATGGGACAATGGCTACGGATCTAGAGGCATTGCCATGGAGATGAGAGTATGGCCATGGCAGGCACTGAGAGTCTCTAGTGTGGCAGATGATGGGAGTCTGGAGTGGAACTGTCTCTTGCTCTTTTTCTTGGTGTGCTACTTGGGAGCAACATGTTTCATGGTCAGCGTTTGTTCATCATCTCTGCCATATCACTGGAGCTTGCTTCAGACCACTTCAGAGATTCATGGCCCATGAAAGAGCTGGTTCTCCCTTTCCCGTACCTGGGGGCATAATGAGATTGCTCCCCCTGCATTGCTCAGAAAGATTCTGGGAGTGCCACCCCCACCATTGCCATGGCAGCCCTTGTCCCTGATTGGACAGGGAGTGAAAATTGACCCAAGCAGGAAGGGGCGTTTCTTTTGTGTTTCACAAGTTTTCAGTTGTTCTTGATTTATTGCTTTGTGTTCAGTGTTTTGTCATGCAAATATATATATACATGTATATTTGAGCTGTTCCTTTTTCTACTTTTTGTGGTCTCTTGTTTTCAGATTTAACTTGCACAATTGTCATAAAGCAAGACATATATTAAAATTTCATGCTTAATGGTCTGCAGTATGTCAAGATACACGCTTTTTTAAATATTTTTGTTAGGCTAGAAGAAAACACCCTAATAGCTTGCTCCATTTGTCAATTGTAAGGCTTAAAAAATTGTAGAAAATTATTTTTTTTTAAATGATAATTTCTGCCCCATCCTGCACGAGACAGAAAAGAGAAAGCTACATGTCTATGGTCTTGCATTGTTCTCTATCAGAAAGGAGCTGCCATGTCCTGACAGAGCCTAACAGTTCTTGCAGCTGTCGGCACAGGGCCTCCACCAAGAATTACAAGCAATAGTATTATAATGTTTGCCTCATGGGGACAAACTGAGTTGTTTGACGGTAAACTGATCACTAGCTCCTTCTCTGTGCCATTTAAGAGACATATATAGAACCAGACAAGACAGAGAAATAAAATGAGTTAGAAAAAAAAAAGGAATATGTCATAAAAGTTTTTAAAAGTTGTCTGATTGGCAAGGGAGTACAGTTGAACGAACTTAATGCTTGCTGAATTGACCTTTAGCTCTTCCCCATTTTTTCTTTTACATTTTGTGAAATTGCTGCAAACAGCACTCACATTCTTTCTGAGTTCTGATGTTTACTTTCTGCATAAACCTCAAACCATTATGCAGTTGTTTAAGCCCTTTTGGATAAGCAGCCAAGATCTGTTTAAATCCCATTTACCTCATAATGATATAAAATACATGGCTACAACACTGTGTACACTTTCTCCCAGTGCCATTTCAGTATACAAAAGCTTTATTGTGGTTTTCATTATTATTATTATTTTTTAGTATGGTAGGGCTCTAAACAAGCCTTTTGC
Source organism: Serilophus lunatus (assembly GCA_013399895.1). Taxonomy (NCBI): domain Eukaryota; kingdom Metazoa; phylum Chordata; class Aves; order Passeriformes; family Eurylaimidae; genus Serilophus; species Serilophus lunatus. Next base: position 75,573 of record VXBA01001486.1, read on the forward strand.
TTAAAGAAAATTACACAAAGAATTTCTTAAGCTTATCTTTTCATAGAATTGTTTGGAGCAGAAATAATTTAAATCTAATCAAATCAACTGTGGCAAGAAAATAAATAAGTGTTTTTTGTGACCACTGAGGTAATTTTTCACCTTCAGCTTGACTATGTGTCAACTCAATAACACTACATTTACTTTGCAGAGATTTTTGTCCTATTGTGATCTTGAGTACTTACAAATGCATGTCTTGTTTTTCCCACTGGTCTTTTCTGGAGTACAATGAGTATGTATGCTGCATGGAATTCAGGCTTTTGTTGACATCATAGCAAGAGTAATGAGAGACCTAGGCAAATACAGAAAATTTTTGCACCTTAAATATGTCAGCCAGGTTCCTTGGTATTCTCACTAAATATAAGAATAGAACAAGACCTAGGAGTAATTTTTTCACTGAATGTACTGGAAAGGTGACAACCTTCACTCTAATGAAGTACTGAACTGTTTAATTTCTAGCAGTAGATCATATATATGTCTTTGTTAATTCTATTTTATGTCAGTGCTCTTGACTTGAACAGGGAAAATACTGCTGTACAATACCATGAGGTTAGTGATCATGAGTCAAACAGTTCTTCATCACAATTCTGACCAACACAGCAGGCTTAAGACATCTTTCTTTAGGATTGGGCAACTTGTGCAAGAGACAGTCTTAGTTTTCCCTCTGTAAGTCTTGTTGGGAACATCTGCTCAGAGTGCTGAAACTCCTTACAGTTAATGGCATAGATTCCTTGTCTTCTTTGTTTTACACTATTGATTTTAATCTTTCTCTACCATTTTCTGTATGCTTTAGTCTAGGGGGAGATTTCCTGACTTGTATTGCTGTACCATGCAACCATAATTTATGTAATTTTCTGGCACTTAATAAGGAATTTCACAATCATGTCTGACAGGTGGAGACTACTAAACAGGTTTGATTTTTTTTCTGGAGAAAGGACAGAAATTATCTCTTCAGAGATCCCTGTGAACTACAAAGACATAACTAGATGGATTTCGTCTCTTTTTTTTTTTTTTTTTCTTCCACGTCTGTAACTTTTTTAAGACTCTCCTTCTTCATTCCAGATTCCTATAAGTTATTTTAAAGGCTATTAGTTTCTCTAACTTCCCTGAACTCTATCTGCATATCTAACGCCTGACCTTCCATCAAGCTTTATCACTGCTCAACTACACTCCCATACTCTGATGTCTGTTCTGTCTTTCCTCCCTGCACAGACTGTCTCTTGCTCACCTGTGAGCAGCCACCACAACTTAACCTGTATGTCTCATCCTTCCTCCCTGTGCTGTAACTAGGTGTCCTATTTGCTTTACAAAAGTCTGAATAGAGAAACTTGTTCTGATGGCTGATTTTCAGTTGAAAAAGGATCCAGAAAGGATTTTATGAGGTATTTGGAATTACACAAAGTATGGAAACTATGAAATACCTCTGGAGTTTAGGCTTGCAGTCGCTGGTGAGCAACTTAAGCATTTCAGTGCTACACAGAGGTTCTAGGTCCAAACATGGGTATTTTTTAATCTGGTTTTGTATTCAGAAACCTAGTGTGTCTAAGAATATTTCAATGTAGAAGAATCTTTTAAATAGTCTGTATGCTGCAGCTATTACTTGCAGATGTGAATTGGTACATCTAGCTGTACGTTACTATATTGTGCCCATGTGGTTGTCCTATCTTTCTTACTTCAGTCAGTGTGAGATTTCTGCTTTGTATTCCATTGGGAAAACCATATGTCTAGATCCAGCCACTTTTCTCTATATGTTAGCAGTTCACAGAGTCAAACCAATTTCTCTGATGGTTAACTTTTCTGGAGACTCATGAAGTGAGTCCTAAGACTCCAAAGACTAATTATGCTGGAATACCCACAAAGACTACAAAGTTAAGAGCTTGTGGAAGGATCTGAAAAGACCACACTGGGTAAAAGGGTTGGCTGGAACATTAAAAATTATTTAAGGAAAAAGAAAAACAGAAGCAAAATATTTGGTAAATGAGAGAATTTTCCTACAGAGAAAGTGGTTTGGACCAACGTGAATAAAATATTGTGTTCTTGATTTTAAGTAGCCAAGTCCTATTGTATCCAGTTAGACTTCATCTGAGCAGTTGCTGACTGAAGTCTGCACTGGGACCACAGAAAGGAAATATTCTGAAGTGACAGGCTGGTATAGTATTGTCACAGGAGGAACATAAGCTAAACTATCTGCACAATTTAAACATTCAGAAAGTGAACTACAGCCTTCTTCAGTTAAACAGCAACTTTTGCCTTTCCATTTGGGGGATACAGTAGATGATAGTAGTATTGAAAGTATTTAATGATCTGTGTGATTTAATGCATCAAAATCTTTCTCCTTGTTGTATTTATAAACAGTTACTGTAAGTGCCAAATACATGTGTGTAAAGATCCATTTGTCGCACTTGTCTAATAATTTCTTTTCATTCATTTAAGACTGCATGGGAAAGGAATCTCAGTATTTTATGCTGAATCTCTAACTTTGCTTTACTTTTTATTTATACAATTCAACTGTATCACAGTCTTTCTCCGCTACCAGGAACAATTTTTCAAAAGAAACATCAAGTATAAACCTCTTGGTTTATATACATTTTTACCACATTTCTACTACTTAGAAACACTTTTGCAAGTTGCTACTTATTTTTAAGTGATGCATATATTGACTAACTTTGGAGCCAAAGCCTGTATAGTAAAAAGTGCATAAATAGTGCAAGTAACATCTCACCAGCCTTGGAAGAGCTGTGTTCATGGTACCACAGCATTAACAATTTTATTATCAGAATCTGAGATGTATAAAAGAAGGATTATTCTTTTTTTCAAAGAAATTTTTTTTATCTTTGAATCCTGTAATATCTCACTTATGCTTTTGCACTTTGTACTATCTGCAAAGAAGGCACAGTTTTTGTGTAATCTCAAATTCCAACTGTCTCAGTAGGTCAATGATATCAAGTGCCACAGCTTTCAGTAATTCCAGGTTCCTGATCTTGATCTTCAGGGCTCTCATTAGACTTGAGAGCAGGTGGTCTCAGGGATTTAATCTATTGGCTCTCAAGATTCTTTGGAGAGCAAAGGTCCCCCACTAACAAATGACAGGGGAAGGAACAGCACTAATGTTCTTTTAAGGAAGGACATTCTCAGATCATGACAAGGAGCTTCTCTCTTCATAGATATGAGAGATGTTTGGGAAGAAATGTAAACATTAATTCTACACAGCAGCCTGTCTACACCAACTGCTAGTTCTAGGAATGGTAGCTGAGTGATGATAGATGCAAAGGCAAAATGAAGAAAAGAAATGAAAGCTGCAGACAGTTTCCTACAAAAGATTGTGCAAGAAAAGAGAGAAGGATACAAATTAATCTAGTTTTAACCTACACTTGGATTTCTGTGATTTCTATAGGGTATTCAAGTTCAGCAGTAATTAAGAGCATTAATTAGGTTACAAATCCTTTCAAATAACTACATGAAGGTAAAGGAAGAACAGGTTATGAAGTACACACAAAACTATGTCATCTCAAGACAAATCAAAGGGAGCTACAAATACAAACAGATTTTCTATCCAGGTACATTTTCAAAATAATTTCTTATTTATGAGAAATTATTAACTACACATCTAGGGCACAGAAACAATTATAAACCAACTTTTTATAAAGGATCAACTATAAAATTCCTGTCTGCTGTTTTTTTTCCCCCTTTAACTCTTGAACTGTATATAACATTGTTATTGGCTGATCTAGTTATCCTGAGATGGTTCAGATTTCTGAGCAATTAGAACAAGTAGAGAAATTTAGACCAAGTATAGGTATAAATCATCTCTATTTTGTATGAGGTATTGACACTTAACAATGTTCTTGTGAAGGCATCCAGGGAAACAGTTTTAGAAGCAAATGGCCGGAAACCAAGAGATAACACTGTAACAAATTCAGATAAGTTGTCATGAAGTTTGGGGAGAAAGAATGTAATAAAGCTGACTTTCTGAAGTTGTATAGCTTCTGCTACGAAAATCCTACTATTGTTTCCCGTTTGCTTTATAGTGTGATTTGCTATTTATGTATATATGTGGATGTTGTTGGGTTTGCTTTGCAAAAGACAAGAGTAATTCTAGTCTACCTTGCCGTTTCCTTCTTCATGGTTTCAGTCAAAATTCTAAAACTAGAAATTCTAAAATTTTAAAGTATTACTTGTTCATTTTAAGTATGTAATTTTTTTCTTTCCACTTCACTGTGAAAATTTGTCTAAATGAAAACTAGTGTTTACTAAAAATGCAAAAAAACTTAGAATGGGAAAGAAAGAAATAGATGAATTTTATGCAATAAGTGTTGCCTTTCAACCCAGAATATTTTTGCTTTCTTCTGGTAAAAACTGTCATTAAGTAAAACAAATATTCTCTATTCACCTTTTTACACGTATAGACTAGGGTTTTTCCCATAACACAAAATGTGCCCAAGTTCATATAGGAGTCTGAAAAAAGTAAGCTATGATACATGCAATCTTATTCTATGTAATTTTCCTCTTATATTTGTATACATTGATGTAAATGTACTTAGAAGACATTTTTAATATTATTTTTTTTTTTTGCAATAATATCTCATGCAAGAGTTTGAATTTTTCATCTATCAGATTTGCACAAAATAAATCATCCAAGGAAAGGATGCTTGAAAGCTGTAAAAAAGAGATGTAGCTATAAGGGATGAGGCTAGATAGTTTTTTCTAAAGATTTTGTAAAACTAAATGGTAGTAGTAGACTCATTCTTAAGTACCATAATGTTTCAGAAGCATAATGACTGATTCCTACTGGTAATTTATCTATTTACTACTCTTTCTGGCTTTCATAGTCTTTATTCCTGTGCTATCAAATTCTACTGCCAGCTCTTATCTGCTGAAGAGAATTTTTGTATTGTTTTTGTTTGTTGTTTTTTTTTCCCCTTCCCTTTTATAAGAACCTTGCTTGCTTTATCTTTAGAGCAAAGCAGTAACCCGTGTGTGGCCTCTTATTTAATCATCATTTGGTTGTGCCAGGTCTGCATTTCAAAAGCAACATACTTCCAGGTTTTGTGGGGGTTTTTTGTTTGTTTGTTTGTTTGCTTGTTTCTTTTGTTTGTTTGGGGGTTTTTGGTGATTTTTGTTGATGTTGTTTTTTTAAGTAACCTCTGAATTTTATCAAGCTGTCTGGGACTGAGAGTGCTATCTAAAACTTTGTAGTAATTTGAAGCTGTTCCTCTAAAAAAAAGTCTTTTTGGCCATACTGAGTAAATAATGTTAAAGAAATTGAGCTTGGACTACCACTCTTTAGAAACTTGTTCCATAAAATGTAGGTTTTAATTCACAACTGTTCTATTTTCCCATCTGTCTAGGCCAAATCAGCTTAGTATTTGAGCTGGTATACAAGTCTGCATTGCACTCTTGTCATTTTAGCAAAGCTAAACACCAGAAAAGAAAGTTAATAACAGGGCAAAATGCGTAGTTCTGTAGAAAGACAAAGTGAAATCTTTGGACTGAATCTCCACATGCAACTGGAAATCTGAGTTCAAAATTAAAGTCATTGCTTGAATTAGGATGCTCTGTCCTGAGGCTCAGCCTCTGCAGTCACACAGTCAGTTGTGGCAGTCCTTAGGGTGACCTTGCATTGACCATGAGACATTTTAACCATGACACTGAATCTGTTCTTACTGGATACCCATTGTGTTGAATTCTTTATTTTCCACAATATCTGATGTTGCATTCAGATATGAGGCCTTTCAAGCTCCTCTATGATCCAATATCTTCTTCTGAGGCTTGCAGGTCCCTGTAACTCTTTCAAACATTTAAGACAGATTTAAAAAAAAAGTGTATTTGAACCTATAGATAACAGGACAGTGAATAGCAAGAAGAATTGTATTAGAGTTGTAACTTAAGATTCATGTCCAATATTCAACTTTTGAATTAATTTTCTTTGGGAAAACTTTTTAAACTCTATTTTTAAAAAAACACTTTGGCTTCTATGTTTTCACATTATATTTTGAACAGAAATATAGATCTTTGGTCAAAGTCTTGACTTTTCTTGCTTGTTTGCTTTATTTTCATCTTCTGTTGCTGAGAATGGATGTGAGTCTGTGGGTATAGAATCCACTGACTGAGACAGTGCTCCTCATATAAACAAAAGTGAGCTCTGAAATTTTACAATCTGCATTTTGAAAGTAACTATTCTCCCTTTACTTGCAGTTACCTGTGAGTATCAGCCTGGAGATGTTTCTGTCTCCCTCCTACACATGCAAATTTACTGTGTAGAGGAGCAGAGGAACTCCTTGTATCACCTTCTCCCTTATGTCAACATTAACCTGGACATTAATTTTAACAAGAAGTTAGTGCTTCAACCGCCTCACCCCTCTATTTAACTTACACTTGTGGCAAACAGAAGAAAGAGCGTATAGTGTTATTTGCTTTCACACTTGAAACAGGACAAATATGTTCCTAAGTGAAAAACTAAATCAAAACAGATTATCGAAAGCATTTAAAGGCATTAAAACCTGAAGAATTTTCCTGCCACCTAGCACTGTCCATACCCAGTAAATGCAAACAGAAGAACAATGGACAGGCTTGTTTTATTGTGAATGCAGGAAAAAGCATTAAGAAGCAAAAGAAAGCAAAAGAAAGCCAGGAACAGTTACCTGGAAAGGCAGAAAAATGGAGCATGACTAGATACTTTTTCATCAGTCAGCTATTCTATTTATTTATTTTCTGAGAGAAGTACAATCAAGAAAGGAAGGATATTTATTATTTACAGAAAATATTCCTCTGGGCCTGCTGTCCTTGATAGTAACTATTGTTCCAGATGGAAGGAAATAAATAAATAACACCTTCCAATTGATTAGGAAGGACTGGGAAAAGGAGCCAGGAAGGGCCCTTCAATAACTTATTAAAGGCTTTGCAATTGTATTCCTGAGTTTATTGTGCTCTGCTACTTATTTTTATTCTCATTTTATTGCTTTCCTTTCTACCCATGGAAGGTTATATTTTTCTATAATTACCATAAGTAAATCTTTCTTTGGCAACACATGTAGTGATTAATTGCATTTTCTTTATTGCAGTAGTGGGTGGCTTTTGCGTATCCTCTTTTTATATATAGCCTTTAATTTTCTGTATTACAGGCAATACTAAGTAGTTTGCTTGTAGTAACAAAGACAACAATTAACTATATATGTTACAGAACTGGAGATTTCAGGCTTCCAGTGATCTTTTTGAGACCTCCATGCCTCCTTTGCGGGTTTGCATAACTACAAGAAAAAGTGAAAGGAATACCATTTACCTATGACAGAAAATTGTCTTTAGTGTGTGGAAGTTGGAAGCAGATTCTTTCTTCTCTGTCCTAAAATTTGATACTGTGGAAGCTTAAACACTGGATGAGTCATCCTGCTTTTTAAAACTGGAACCATAAATGAAAATGGTAATACAGAAATTACAGTCCTTCAGGGAACTACAGATGAGGAGAAGCAAACTGCCAGGTTGCTGAGTTTTAGGGCAAATTTGGCCATGAATTCACTGGTAGGACTGTAAGCCATATTGTTCTATTTAAAACAATAAAGAAATACTCAAAACTGCTGAAGTTCAGCTTTGCTCTCTGTACGATGAGAAACCACAAAATTGAGTATGTGGATATGATCTGTGTAATTTCATGTTTGTTGTGTTTGCTGAGAGTCCTGTTAGAAATACCCTGCATAGACCCTGGGAGTTTAGGCAATTTCCTCACAGCATCTATTTGGTTAAGGCTTATCCATAAGAGATGCTTCCATCTGTCCTCCACTATCAGGTTCTAAAAAATTTTGTGCATAACCTAGAAAACTAAACTGTGGCGCAGGGTATTGCAAGAGCAGCTGAACAACCCAGTGACCAAAAATTAATGGGATGCCTGTTAGAGTACTCATTTTTCTTACAGAGGTCAGATCAGACAGAATAAAAAAGAATGTTTGAAGCTGCACATAACAAGACAGTGATTAACAAGAAGATCGAACTACAAGAACCTTTAGTAAGACTGAACTTAACTATAAGATTTTTCTCATCTGCCTTTGTGTCTTAGCTATCTTTGATATATCTAATGTACCCTTGCAGGTAGATCTTTGTTGTATCTTTTACTAAAAAGGACTGCTAGAGTCACTTGCAGCATCCATGGCTGACTTAGTCCTCCTGCAGGTGTCCAAGGAGTTCTTTCAGTGGTCCCACTTTCAGATTCCTTATGTGGTTATTATAATCCTGCACCATCCCCTTGCTACCCTGTGCTGAAATTCCTTCAAACAACATTTCTATGGCTTTTCTACACTCTGAAGCAATAACAGAATAAAAATAGCCAGAAGACAGACATGTGAAACTTTATATTATGAAAGAAAAGTGAAATGCAGTCCTCTCACTGGTGACTCCAGTTCTACTTCTTGCAACATTGAGTAAGAACTGAGCATAATATAACAACTGGTGAACTTAAGTACATAGTATTTGAACTATGTTAGCTCTTTTTATCCCTGTGCGCACATATGCATTTCAGGAAGAACTGTATGGGAGATTCCTGCACCATGCTTTTTCCCAGATGAGTCAGTAGCAAGTAGAAACCACTTCAAAAGTAGATATTCTTTCAAGGAAGAAGAGAATTTGTAGGATTTGGCCTCATTTAAATACTATTTAAATATAAAGAGGAATATCCTAGCTATGAGACTGTGCCATCTGAGAATTGGGTCCAAAGACTACAGTCATGTAATTTGCAATACTCGAGGCTACATCTTAATAAGACCATCTGGAAATTGAAGCTGTTTCAGTGTTGAGATATCCACTTTTCCCGTACAGTTTCATGCTAATTGTAATCAGTCAGTGTGTGTGCTGCATTAGCAGCTTGTTAGTTTCTAGTTGGAGGTTGTTTTTAACCTATAAAACTCTAGGGCTAGATTGCCTGCTGCTGGTGTATATAGATCTAGAATTAACCTGAGGGTCTCATTCTTAAATGACTTGGGATTCGGTTACCTCAGAAAGGCGTACAAAGCCTATCTTCATTTTACCAGCATATGAGAAAGAGGCAAAATGAAAGATTTAGGATGAACAGATATTATTATAACTTTCATCATGAGGTCAGGTAAATGTCAATTTTGTTTTATGTAGGTTTTATTTCTGATACTGTGCTACGTAATCCTCGTAAAAGTACCAGGGAAACAGATAGTGCCTTCTCAGGAATTGAGACAAATATGTAAATTATATCCAATTCAATGTTTTCCTTTGAAAATCAGGAAAATTAAAAAATAATGCAGGTACAATTTCTAGCCCTTAAACTCTAGGTTCTCAAGTCACCTTTGACTTGATTGAGATTTTCACAGAAAGCTCAATCACTGCATGAAAGTCTCCCTTCATTATTTGTGGGAAACTGTAGAACAGAACCACTCACCCTACAGATTAACTGGAGGACTAAAAGTAATTTTCTGTTAGAAGAGATAGAGTAGATTTTATATCACTTATAGGCAATTAAATTAAGAGTATTTTCTCTGAAGCCAAGGAAGTAATGCCAGCTTAGGAAATGTATAAAGAATGTCAAACTAGTATCTAGTGTAATGCTGTAAACACTATGCAGACCTATTTGCATACACAGAGTACTTCTCTGCAGGGTCCAACAACTGACTTTTTTGACCTGCCCTGCATAAGTACTCAGTCTATTTAAATAAGGGATAAATAGACACACCACTCCATATTTGTCATTGCACTCAGTATAGATGACAAAGGTGACAAAATAAATGCATTAGGAAACAATGCCTTATGAAAAATTCCCTTTTATTTTTATTCATAAGTTGAATCACTGTAATCCTTAAACTTTAGGGCAATATTGTGCCTGAGATTTGGGAAATGAGATGGGAAACTAATATTTCATTTTAGATGGCTCAGAGTTTTTCAATGAGGTGTAATATAATAATGAAAAGGAAATGTAGTCGTCTGATATATATAGTTGTTTGCCCCTCTGAAATACAATTAAAATAGGCAATGCCTGAGCAATGTCAGGGCAGTGGAACTGTTATTAACAGTGGTATACATTCTGCTGAGAGGCAGTTCAAATTACACTGTGCAGAGCTCCAAATCTGTCCCTGCTGCCCTAATGGTGACTCTATACTCACTGTTTTTGAAAAGGTTCTAAATTAGGTTGCGTTCAAGACAGGGATTTCAATGCCTTCTCCTCTGCTTGGTAGTGAGTTATAGTGAATATGAAGAAGTATGGCACTATGATGCATAAAATAATATCAAGAAAGGTCCTGTTTTCTCTTTTGTTCAAGAATTGTCCTGAGGTAGTGTTTGCATTAGATCTCGTGACTCTGCATAATGATGTTTTTCCAAGTTGGTGCTTCTTCCAGTAAGGGATCCACTGCATGATGACTGTAATAGAACTCATTCATGCTGCAGTGGATGATGTTCTGCATCAAAGGGCATTTCAGTTTAAGGTATGTATGTGTTCACTGAACTAAGGCTAAATTGCATTTCTCTCCTTGTTTCTTTTTTTTTTTTTNNTTTTTTTGAGTGGAAGAGAGTTGCACAGAGCTTTATTTTATGTCCTTAGGATACAATTCACATCTAAGCTCAGTTAAATGTCAGCATTACACAAGTGATAATTTTGTTTGAAGCTGAGGTTCTGAGAAGGTAAATTCTGATCTTTATGTGACATGCTAGACTGTGCAAGGCCTTTTATAAGACTGCTGTCACTATCAGCTCAGGCTTTTCCCGCTCCTTTGGGCTGTATGTGAGGTGTATAATGATCACTGTATTAACATAAATACTGACCTTTCCGGCCTGCCTTCTAGAGCTATTGCTAAGTGTGAAGGCCACCTTCTGTGATGACCCACAGAGGACATGAGTTATTGACTTCAACTAGAGAGACCATGTTATTAATTTTGGCCAGCAGTGCCTTGTGTGTTTTTTCCCAGGATTAAACTTTGGTGTGATTTCCCCAGAGGGTGTCTATTTAAACAGCTTTCCTGTGTATCTTTCACTTTCTGTTGTTTGTGTTTGAAGACCCCATCTGTTCCACGGAGGTACTGTTCCATTTTTGTTCACTGTTGCCAGTGAAGTAGTAAGAACATAATCTCTGAATTCACCCTACTGGGATAAAATCCTGAAATAACAAAATACCTTTTTGCATGAGTGTTTGTGCGTATATTTTTATGGTAGGATGACTCTTGGAGAGAGATGGCTCATCTAAAGAAATAGTCTACAACTTTCTCAAGGGGTGGCAGAGGCTGAAGAAGTACTGATCTCCTTTCTAGTGACTGATGCTAGGACATGAGGAAACGAGATTAAGCTGTGTCAGGGGGAGTTCAGAATGGATATTAGGAAAAGGTTCTTCACTGACAGTACTGGAACAGGCTCCTCACAGCAGCAAGCCTGTCAAAGTTCAAAGTTCAATGCTCCTGGTCATATGGTTTAGTTTTAGGTAGCCCTGAGAGGAGCAGGGAGTTGCACTCAAGGATCCTTATGTATCTCTTTCAACTGAGATCTTCTGTGATTCTATGATTCTAGGTGTTAAAAAAAATCTCTGAAATTGCATAATAATGCTTTTCTTCCCTCATATTATTTTGACTTCTCTTTAGAGCAAAAGGGAAAATAAAGGATGCAAGAAGACCATCATCCTAGTTTTAATTGGCATATATATCCAAATTAGGTATAATTACAATATATATGTTTCTAATGGTATGTATTGTATAAATACCCAATGTCTGATATTTAATATATATTTCCTAATTTATGCTGATCTACCAATTTATCTATAATATATATACTTGTGCAATCCAATGGTCAATTGTCATTCAAAATATTGTAGCAGGGAGATGGCAATTAAATTAGTAGTACTGAAAATATGCTGCAAATCAGTGCTAGAAAGTTGTTGTATAGATTGCAACATCATCTGAAATACTAGATATATGCAACCTACTTTGCTAACCCTTTTGATCACGTGGATAAAGATACCTGTTGTCATCTTTATCACTTCTTTGCTTAATGGCAGATTATGCAGAAACCTGTATTAAGTGGTCAGAAAAGGCTTGTTAAAAAAAATTAGCTCCACCTCTGTAATAACAGGCCAAGCATGAGAGAAAAATTACTCTTTTGATAGTCGAACGCTATTTTAGCAGTGGGTTGACATCTCAATGTGAGCATTTTCTTCTTTTCCTTCTAAATGGAACTATTAATGGACTACCTACATGTGCTTTTAGTAGAAAATTACAATGACCAAAGCTGCAAATAACGGCTGTAAAATGCAAAAAGGTCATTTTGTTACTAAAGCCATTTGGGTTATCACATGATTTACTCCTACCTTTGCTTCCTGAGGTTGAAAATTCTGCTGCTATTATGATAAATTAATCTTCATTTCAGTGCATTCAAATTCAACTAGCTTAATCAATGTTTTTGTATGATAAAAGTTCAGACATCCTGTCTACACTTGTCTCTTGCCCATTAAATGTGTATTAATGGAGGAGGCTTTTAAAAGTTAGTAGCATATAACACCAGATTGTTTCAGAATCAGTCAGATTACACAATAATTGATGTAAAATAATTGATAGTTGTTCTCTAATAAAGTTATAATGTGCAGCAGAAGAGTAATTTTTTAAAACCTGAAGAGCAAAGAGGACATGGAGGGTATTCTGAGATTAGCTCAGTAGGAAGGTTTCACATTCTAGCAGCATATGTAACTGCTTGCTTAAGAGTCGAGAACTGCAGAGGGAAATGACTGAAATTGCATAGAATATGAAAAAATGTTGCGAACCAGAGCCTCTGCGGAGCACTTTGAAAACTTATTAGGCCTGAATTTTTACATAAAATATGGCCCAAATCCTCAATGACTTCATTTTACAATTTCCAATCAGGCATTTTCAGATATTTCTGAGCAAGAAATCTTTTCATTCATTCAATTTAATATTCATAAAAGATGCAAGGCAATGTTTTAAATACACGTATACCATGCTAAGACAATATTTCTTCCTGACTAGTTATTGTTTCTTTGCTTATTGTTCAATCGTAATCCATGGGGCCACCGGTACCCTTACTATTTATACATGATAGCTTCTGTATTTGAATGTTATGAAGTGCCAGTTTATTGCTGACAGTGCCCTTCATATACCATTTATCTCTTCTTTTCTCCTTCTGACCCTTTCAGTTTAAATTTTGATATCAACATTCCTTGACAACATTATTCCTTTGTGAAGATTGTAACTTGGAGGTAATTTGTCCCATTTAAAAAACACCACTTTTTACTTACTGAAACAGCTCTCAGTCATCTTATTTTTCATTACAAACCATTATTTTCACAAAAGAAAAAATTGGAAAGATACATAGTGTACTGAAAAGTAAAAATATGTGGGTTATGAAGAGCAAAACCAAACTCCTCACTAACCATAAGTAAAAAGAGCAGTTTAAGCCCTGCAAAGAATGATAATACCTCTTCAAATCAAGGGTTTTATAGCTAAATCCAATAATATGAAAAAAAAATCCTACTGACTGATAACAGTAAATATCATCTAAATAGGCATAAGTCTCTTTCTCCTTCATTAGTAGAAGAGAATAGCTAATAGTTTTTTGTTTATTTTTTCCCTGCAATATCAGAAAAAGGAAGACAGGGGAGAAAAAGATAGAAAATATTAATAACAATGAAATCTCTTAATTTCAGATATTCATTGTTATCTGCTTACAGGCAATGCCAGTACGTGGGGTTAATTTTACTTCAATCAGATTTGTTTAATTACAGAAAAAATACAAAGGACCTACCATTATATTGCCCATGTGCTTTTATGAGAACAATACAAAGGTCCAGCAAAACACTTTCATTCCTGAACATAGCTCCTTCGCATTTATTATCTTCCACCTTCAAATACAGGAAGAGATGTGGAGTCCTATTTCAAGAGGACTTTTTATTTGATGCATTCTTTAAGTACCTGGGAGCTTATTGAGACTTTTATACAAATTGACATAGCCTTGGGGTTTTTCCGTAAGCTTAGGGGATCAAGACTGCCCTGACTTAATAGAAAATACATTCAACTTTATTTCTCTCCCCCTGGTAAACCTCTTGCCTTTGGGGACCAGCATAGAATATTTTAATTAAAGCCAGCTCATACCATGTCAGAGCAATCTGAAGTTTGTCTGTAGTGGGCCTATCTGATGATAGGCTTGGAGAAAAGATGAGAGATAGGTAAGAGGGATGAAATGGGCAGCATTACCAATACAAGATGTCTTTCAGTCATATGTTTTGAATTCAAGGCACTATTTACAGAATTAGAAGAATTTCATCACAGTGACTCCAGTCTTGCAAATGGCCAAAACTGTATTGTAAAAATCCTCTCAGTTTGTAAACAAAATGATTCTCCTTTAGTAATGTAACACATTGACTAGTAATTATGCAGGGAACACAACATGTTGGTAGTGTTGTAGGTATTGTTGACTTCAGCCTCTTATTATGCATTATTTAGTCAAGAACATTTACGATTGCAAAAGCTACATTGAATCTCATAACATGAGGGTACATGACAATGGTGTTGATTATTTACGGCGTTTTTACCTTAGGTAGGAAGCTTCATGGACAAGAAAATACTTGTACTATCTGTAATGTAGTCCTGCCAGTTTTACAAATTAAATGCATGTAGTCTGCCATAATTTCTTTCATGAATTTATATTTTCTTTAAAAAGGGTTATTGGAAGGATGAACATGAGATAGGATAGCTTAATAGTTGAGAGAGGGAGTGAGAAAAAGTAATTTCAATATTATGCCTGCTGGGCTGGATTTATAAAAATAGTCACAAGTGCAAGTCTTCTTCTCCTGTAGTTAATCCACTTCTGTGAGTGTCCTGTGCAGTATCCTTCCAAGTAATATGCATTCTTATTCGGTTCGTTAACTTCTCTTCTGGAGGACAATGCTATGTAATTGACACCAAGGGAGCTTGTGAAGAAAAAAGACGGATAAGCATTAGGAGTTTTCATACAAGAAACAATAGGATTAGATTTATTTTTCACACAGACAACTTCGCAAAATCCAAATATATCCAGTACCTAGCTGAGGAGTGTGCCAATTTGTGTTCTTCGTATCCTGTTTACCAGATGTTACCTGTTATTCAGTAATATACAGTTTCTATAGCAACTGTAGGAAAATATGGTGCATATAATACTAAATAAATTAAAAGGACAAATCCCAGTATATCTGGAAAAAAAAAAAAAAAGAAAAAGAAAAAATGCACACAAAGCACCTCTCATATATGTAGATGCACAGGTAGCAGCCTGCACTTACATATGAGACAATGTGTTTTTGAAATGTTTCATTGCATGCGTAGTTCACCTGATTGAATTTTGACAGAATATGAAAGATGATAAAAGTATTTAATAATCTAATACACTTGCATTTGTAGAAATTTGCACTGAGTTCATCTAAGATTGAAATCTAAGCCAAAGACAAGTTTCCTCTCCATTTACTTGTTCAGAAAAGCCCAAGATAAATAGATAGTGAAAGGAGTAGCAGAACATCTTAGGCAGCACAAAAAGAGGATTCTTTACTGGGTTTTGACTGCGTGCCTGCAGTCCAGCTACAGCTCTAGTGACAGTATCTGCAAAGGAGCATGAAACATGTGAGTGTATGATATAATTAAGAGAGTTTTTGGCTTCTAACAGGGATGTGTTCAGTACCTGCCAGAGATATAACGATGTAGCATGCATTAAAATAGTCACTGAGACAGTGTCCAAAGATTCCTGCAGTGTGGGAAAATGCATGACTTATAACAAAGAAGTAACACATTTATCTTGCAGCTGTTGTTTGAATATCAGTTAACATAAGCTGAATTTGAGTTAATACACCAGAACCTATAGGGAAAATTTTAGGAGAGGTCAAAACATTGGAAAACAGTAGCGATGAAAAAAATACAATTTTGGACAAGATGCCTTGAAGAGACATATCTGAGCTTTACGAGGCAGAGTATATTTAAATAGTTTTCTACTTTTCTGTATGATGAAAAGGCAAATGTTCTTGTCTACTTTTGTAGCAGCAAGAATATTTCTGCAGTTTTTCTTCTCTCTTTCATTTTTTTCTTTCCTTCTTTAGCCATATAGAATTAGAATATCTCCCAGGTGAAACTGAAGAAAGCAGATACTATTTTAAGAGCTGTACATTCATATGAACATGGAGTACTTTCATTCGTTTGAAATCAGTTATTACCGCTATCCTTTCAATGTCTAAGAACAGAGCAGATGATAATATGGTAAAATGTGGTATATCTAGGAGACAATATTGCCTTTTGTAATATTTAGACAACCCGAAATCATACTAACTTAATAATGACACTAACACAAATACACTTCATGTGTGTGGTGGATTTTAAAAGAACTTAAGTACCAGTCTGACCAAACCAAACATTTTCAGGAAGGATGACTAAGGCAGTTAGGTCAGCTGAATATTGTGCATGGATATGACAGATTAATTGGATGATAGAAAGTCAAAAATGTTTCCCAGCCGTTAACCCCATGCTCAGCAAGTCACACAAGATGTTTTAGAGGGTAAAATTTGAGCCACGAGGAGCATTGTGTGCAATAGATGTGTTCTCCCAGAACACATTTTCTATTAAAAAAAAAAAAAGTCCTTCATATGTTTAGTGCTGACATTAGACACCAAAAGCCTCTGATGCAGAAATAGATTTTTCCCCCTCATTCAAAAGTTTCCTTAGGGAAAGATATGCTCTCTTCTGGTTTTTGGTAATGTGTTGGTTTTGTTGTTGTTGTTGTGGGTTTTTTGTTGTTTTGTTTTTGTTTGTTTGTTTGTTTTGGAAGGGTGTGTGTGTGGGCATTTTGGTTTTGTTTTTCCCCCCAAAAGGCTGTATGAACAATATAAGAGGCAGGGGATCCATATTCTCTTTATGTATTAGGGTAAATCTGTCTATCTGTTACATAGGTACAATGTATATAAAATCCTATTTAGAAAAGAAAGTACGTAGAATTTACCAATGTATATTGGTTAGTTTGTGATTTTTCTGAATGCAAAAATCAGAAGCAAGCAACAAACAGTATTATACACTGCCTCTCTACCCTTTGTTTTTCTCCTATGCAACCTGGTATTGTTAAGTGTCAGTTCTGTGCCTGCTTTTCTTACATCTCCAGCCACAGAGTGGGGAATAGGTAAGGCTTGTGTTTTATTCTTCTTGACCCATTAAGTGCTATAGTTAGGTACCAGTCTAATAGCACGAAAAATAGCATCACACCAATCGGACCAGAGGCTGATTTCTTCTTAGAAAGCTCTAAATGAAACTGAAAAATCTATTCTTACATTGATTTTGATTAGTTTCCCTTGATCTTCACAGCTTATTGTACTCAAATGCATATTTTCTGAGCAAGATACTTCTGAAAATTATCACACAGGAATGGAATACTAAAAAAGTTTATAACACTGTAAGACTGTTGAGACATTGCTTGAATAAATACTCAAATAATTTTAAAATATGTATTTGTAATGAGAAAAAAAAAAAGCTATTTTTGTTTTAACAAGTGATTGTGGTATACGTTCACTGTCAGTTATGATGACTGAAAACAAAAGTAGTATCCAAATAAAGGTTTAATAAAAATTTTAATTTCTAGGCTGACATGCACTTGCTAGGTCTGACTTATATTACTAGTGAAAATTAAAATCAGAATAGCTCTTTTTTCTCTACATACTGTCTGAAACTGGCGTTTTGCTATGGCTTTGCCACTGCTGGAAAGAGGAAACTATCTGAGATGAACCGACATGGTTTTTAAGAGGTCAATCTCTTTAAGTTGAGCAGATGATGTTGGTGGACCACTATTATTACAGTAATAAATCTGTAACATAACTTAGAGCATGTCCTCCCTTTGGAAACTGGTCATACACGACCAGTGGAGTGGAAAAGTGTCTTAGAAATATCTTCAACATTTTTGGATTTGCATTGAGCATTTACATTGAACAAAGTGAGCCTGATCCTCTGTTTACTGTAAGAAAAATGACTCTCTTGTTAAAATCATCTACAATCTTCTTATCAAATAACATATGCAGAACTCAACAATGTCATCCCCTTGCACACAAAAAACTCCCTTCAAACTGAAGATTCTGCTGGTTTCTCCCTGTTTTACCCACTGAAGGAGCAATAATCTACATAGCAACATTTTCTGATGCTGTCAGGATCCTTGAGAAGGACAGCAGGGAACAGGTAAATCTGCTGAGGGTTAGGAAAAAGTCAATCAGTATTCTAGCTTTGTCTTGGTAGAAGGCAAAAAAATTCAGGCTTCTCATCAATTTTACTAGCACTGCCATTGCTGTGAGTGAGGCATATCATTCTATTAATATGCTTTTAGAAAGATGCTCTTTTTATGTACTGATATAGTAATTTGGGGTAGGGTGAATGAGCACACCTGATGATGTTAATACCAGAATATTTTGTGAACTGATGATATTACAGACATCCTGTGACTTTCTCCGTGGGTCTGAGAATCTCTTTGCTTGTCTTAGATGAAAAGGTTTCTCTTGTTTGTCTAGAAGTGCTACTGAGTTACTTTTGCAGTCAGCTGTCTGGACAATTTTTTCCCTTTTCCAGGAAAGCTGTTAGTCCCTAAGGCCTCTGAGATAGTTCTTATCTCTGCCAGCAATGAAATATTTGTAACGACTTGATCCTTTTGATCTCTGAGAAAATCCTTGCTTACTGTTTTTGTTGTATAAAATTGTTTTTTCAGTATATGAGTACTTCTGAAAGAGTAACACCTCAGAATACTTAAATATCCTAATAACTCCTTCTAAAATGTGCAAATTTCATGTAGGAAGATTGCATAATTATTTGAAAAATCACTATAGGCATTAAAAAAGCTAAACCATCATACTTAGAAGTTAGAATTCTGAGAATTTCTAAGAATTTTTATGTTGTTTTTATAATTACGACTGTTGTAAACTTTGAATTCTTTCTCCTTAGCTATTGTAAGTGGTTGATGAATTATTGAGTGCCCTCAGAGTGCTCAGTGCTGTACTAAACTGGAGAAAATGTTTCCTCGTTGCAAGAAAATCGATGAAGAATTTTGGTGTTGTGGATCCTGCTTTGTGTAATTTTTTTGTCTTAAACACAGCATGCCTGTACTGAGAAGGGTTCGATGTAGGGAAATGCCAGTGAATGTTTTTTGTCAGTCACAGATGGCAGGTGGAATCTGGGACCCAGGAGCTGAAGAAGGAGCTGAACTGAAAGGACTGACCATGCCATGTAAGGAAGATGCTTGTACAACACGGCACTGTCTGATTGGACGAGAGAGAAGCGATATGAGAATTGCTTCTCAGTGGTTAGAAAAGTATAAACTATATGTAGAATATAAAAAAGTATTCTTGTAAACAATAAACGGATTTCTCCTTTGACACTACATCTGTGTGGTTGTGTGTCTTTGAGGGGACCCGGGAAGCCACACTTAGAGTGCTCAGTGCTGTGCTAAAGTGGAGAAAATGTTTCCCTGTTGTAAGAAAATCGATGAAGAATTTCAGTATTGTGGATCCTGCTTTGTGTAATTTTTTTGTCTTAAACACAGCACGCCTGTACTGAGAAAGGTTATATGGCAGAAGTTAGGGCAACACAAAGAGTAATTTTGCTCCTTGCTGCATGCTGTATTGCAACTTCACTTTTTCTGTACCCCCTAGAAATCATGGCTACCTAAAACGTATTTTAAATTATACTGTATGATATTGAACCATCTCTCAGGTTCATGAGCTTGCACAGCCCTTTCCCTGATCTGTAATGTTCAGTCACATCTGCAGATCTGGGCCCCTGAACAGTGACAGGCAATTATATGGCCATAGTCCAATCATCAGGAGGTCATGATACAATTGTTGCAATTCCTAATAATTTATTATAAAGATATAGTGATTATTTGTACTCAAAGACTGGCATAGCATAAGAGCCTGCATAATAGAAGAATCCATCAGGCACACTTAAGTTGATTTTCGTATGTAAAATCTTAAAATTTAGTAAAATTCTCTCTCTCTCTCTCTTTTTTTTTTTTTTTTTTCCCCAGTACTTCATTGTTATTGCAGTTTCCACTATTTTTGTTGTTAACAAAATAAAGCAGAACTACTTTAAGAGGCTGGTAGATAAATTTGACTTAAAATTCCTTTGTCTACCTGGCTTTTATGTTACACCAACCATATAGTGGTGGGAAAACAGGTGATCATGCTCACATCGGACCAGGTGAACTGTCACAAACAGGTCACTCAACAGAGGTTACTGAGACATGCTGCAGTGGGTTGACTTTGGCTGGATGTCAGCTTTGTCTCACCAAAGCTTCTCCATCAATCCCCTCCACAAGCAGTCAAAGGAGATGAAAAGTAGTGAAAGTTTCATGAGTTGAGATAAAGACAGAGATCACTCACTGAATACCATGATATTAATTGAATTTATTACTAACAAAATTAGAGTAGGATAATGAGAAGTGAAATAAATATTAAAAACCATCTTCCTCTCACCCCTCCCTCCTTCCTAGGCTGCACATCCTCCCTCCCTTGCATTGCATTGTTTTGTGAGGAGGTCAGTAATGAGGGTTATAGTCAGTTCGTCACAGGTTGTTTCTGCTACTGCTCAGGGAGAGGAGTGTTTTTCCTGCTCCAGAGTGGGATCCCTCCCGTGGGAGATGTTTCTCCATGAACATCTCCAGTGGGAGTCCTTCCCACGGGCAACAGTTCTCCGTGAACTGCTGCAATATGGGTCTCTCTTTTCCATGGAATGCAGTCCTTCAAATATCAACTGATCCAGTACAGGTCCCCACAGAGCCACAAGTTCAAATAGGAAACCAGCTTTAATGTGGGTTCCTCTCTCCATAGGTCCCTGCCAGCAGCCTGCTCCAGCATGAGTTTCCTGCAGGTTCAGTCTTCAGGTACCCACCTGCTTCAACATGGCTCCTCCATGCGCTGTAGGTGGATCTCTGCACCGCTATGGTCCTCCATGGGCTGCAGGGGCACAGCTGCTCCTCCATGGTCTTCACAATGGGCTGCAGGGGAAATCTCAGCTCTGGCACTTGGAGCACCTCCTCCTACTCTTTCTCCATTGGAAAAAACTGCAGAGTCATTCTTCTTACATATTCTCACTCCTGTGTTTTCTGGCTGACACTAGTTCTGCCCATTAACCTTTTTTTTTTT
>VXBA01001486.1:96738-122906 GCA_013399895.1 Serilophus lunatus
TTTTTTTCCCCATTTTAAAGATGTTATCACAGAGGCATTACCACCAATTCTGACTGGCTAAGTTTTGGCTGGCAGTGGAGGACCTGTCCTGGAGCAAGCGAGCATTAGCATGGAGTAAGATTCTCTCAGCTTCTCAGTAAAGTCAACACTGTACCCCCTCCGCTATCAAAACCTGTCCATACAAACCCAATACACATGTATTAGCCCATGATTCAGGAGCCTTTTTTTTTTTTTAATGCTTCCATATTTCTCAGCATTTCATCATTTTGGAATTTGTTTTCTATAGAAATGTCTTCCAGTAACCTTCACATTTCAGGCTACTTGAGCTCATGGTCAAACAATGAAACACCCTATTGCTTTTCTCCTGGTAAAGAAGGAGTTCGCTTTAATCTTTATCACTTCATTATAGCTAAATTAGACATGTAGTCCAAAACTGGCTTAAGAGTTGATATTCAGATGCACTGGTGGGCTTTATTTAAAGCTTAGACATTGATCGAGGTGTGATCAATCTGAGGATGCTTGCTTCACTTAATCTGAGTGACACACAAGCAATACAGTATGGCTAAACAGATTAGCCACTTCGACAAAGTGGACTGGCTGCAAAGTGAATCTGATACGTTGATTGCTCGAAGTTGCACACGTACTGGTTCTTTGAACATATAATGTTTATTCTTATAAAATTTTAAGACCTTCCCTCATGTGTCTGTTATAGTTGGCTAGATTTCTCAAGTAACCCCACTCTGACAGCCTTTAAGGACTTAGAAAGAGCAACTCAGAACTAGTCATGGTAAATTCTTGTTGATGAAGCAGTCATTTCCTTCAGGCTAGGAGGAGTCACAGGCTCATGATTCCTTCCCATTCCTTCTGAGCTGCTTGGACTTTCATTCCTCTCCTCTTATATCTTATCTTCTCCCCTTCTAACAGTTAGGAAAAAATGAATTAGGAAAAAATGGGGAGATCTAATGTACGGGTAGGCAGCAGACAACACTTAGCTTTTCAGACCTGTCACAAAACACTTTCTGTGTGCAAGATCAGTGCAGGAATCCAGGAAACTGAAATAATGATTTGAACAAAGAAAATGAGTGGAAAAGGCTATCAAAAAATTTCAGGGATTGGGAAGACTAAGACAATAGACAAAAGGGGAAAGAAGAGTGTTGAAGGAACAAGTAAGAATCTGAAGTGCAGAAGAAGAACACAAGAAAGAATAGCAAGAAAATGGGAAGAAATTAAAAAATAATATTGAAGGAAGAAATCTTTATAATATACTGAAAATGTCATAAAGTTTTCACATATTGTGTTTATACTTTAAGATAAAAACAAACAAACTCCAGAAAGGTACATTGCTGTAAAGTTATTTAGTGTTCATTCAAATCTTACTTCCTCAGTCTTTTAGGGTATTTCTGTGGCCTTCCTGGATCTCTGTTTCTGAGAGCTTAAGGATGACTGGCTAGAAGTAAATATGGTTTGGATATTAGTGACTGAAGACAAGGTTTTCAAATGCATTTTTCCTAAGGGAAGGCTAGGGGTTGTTACCCTTCAAAATGAACTTGTAGCAGCAGACAGCAGAGAAGTTTTAAGTATTCGAATGTTGAGAAAAAAAGTGTTAGTCATTGATATCTTTTTGTTTATTGACTTTTAGGGTCGCTGTGCTTTTTTATCTTCTTTTACTTTGTCTAGTTGACATACTGTTCATAATAATGGAAAATACAATACACAGCTTTTGAGGTTGTTAAATGACTTGGCACCTCTTTCCTTTTTTTAATCACCCACGAAAGATGTTACATGTTTGAATACTCCTCCACAGGCAATATTATCCCCAAATTATTTTATCTTGAGGTGCTGAATTGAATTGGAAACACTGATATGCCAACTTTTAAAATAAATTGTTGCTATTTTTAAATGTGTTTTTCAGTGCCACTCAAGCATGGAATACAGAATGTTTTCTAGCTTGTGAATATGATGATTCCAGGAAATCATAGAATATGCTGGGTTGGAAGACACCCATCGGGATCATCAAGATCCTGTACAAGTCGCCTCTAGAATCATATTGTGTGTCTGAGAACATTGTCCAAACATTCCTTGAGTGCTTGGTGCTTTGACCAAGCTTCCCTGAGGAGCCTGTTCCAATGCCCAACCACCCTTTGGATGAAAAAACCTTTCCCTGATATTTAACTAAACTTTTCCTGACACAGCTCTGTAACATTTCCTCATATTGTGTCACAAGTCACCAGAGTGAAGAGATCACTACCTACTATTCCTCTTCCTCTCTCGAGGGTGTTGAAGACTGTAATAAAGTCTCTCCTCAGTCTCCTCTTCTCCAAGCTGAACAAGCCAAGTGTCCTCAGCTACCTCTCATAAGGTTTCCCCTCCAGATCCTTCACCATCCTTGTGGCCCTCCTTTAGATGGTCTCTAATAGCACAATGCCTTTTTATATTGTGGCATCCAAAACTGCACACAGCACTCAAGGTGAGGACAGCCCAGTGCAGAGCAGAGCAAGACAATGCCCTTCCTCACCTGGCTGGTCACGCACAGCCTGATGCTCTCCAGGACATAGCTGGCCCTCCTGGCTGCCAGAACACTGGTGACTCATGTTTGATTTGTCATTGACAAAGACCTCCAGGTCTCATTCTGCGGAACCACTTTCCAGGCTGTCATTCCCTTGTCCATACACATGACCAGGATTGCTTTGTCTCAGGTGCAGAATCCAGCAGCTGCCCTTGCTAAACTTCCTGTGGTTGATGATTGCCCATGATAGCTAATTTTTTGAGGTCTCTCTTTTGAAGGGCCTCTCTGTCCTCAAGGGAGTTGACAGCTCATCTCAAATTAGTATCATCTGCAAACTTACTTAGTGTACTCTCAAGTCCTGCATCCAAGTTGTTAATGAAGATGTTGAAGAGCATTGGGCCTAAGATGGAGTCCTGCAGGATCCCATTAATGACAGTTCACCAGTCTAACATAACTCCAGTCACTACAACTATTTGTGTCTGACCCACGAGCTAGTTGCTCACTCATCACCCGTTGTGTTTATCCAGTTGTGTGCTGGAAATTTTGTCCAAAATGATTCTGTAAGAGACAGTATTGAAAGCTAAGAACAAAATGATTACATCGACTGGCTTTCCTAGATAACTAGGTGTGTTACTCTTTCCCAGAAGGAAACAAGGTTTGGCAAGCCATGTTGGTTGTGATTGGTGACTGTGTTGACCCCCAAGTGTTTTTCAATACCTTTCAGAATAATCTTTTCCATTATTTCACTAGGCACTGAAGCAAGACTGACAGGCCTGTAGTTTCTGGGATTCTTCCTTTTGCGCATCTTGAAAACTAGGACATTCTCCAGCTTCCAGTTGGCTAGACTGCAGATTCCCAAAAATCATTGAGAGAGGTTTTATAATGACATCAACAGCTCTTCGGGGATTCTCAGATATATACTTTAAGGCCTCAAAGATTTGTATGGATTCACCTGGAGGAGCAAATTCTGCACAAGTTCAGGATCAGCTGGGAGTTGATTGTTCTCAGGCACAGACCTTCAGGTCAGAGCTTGGATATCCCCTTGGTCTGCCATGTGTGTTGAAGGCAGAAGTAGTATAAATTCCTAATGTGATGCAAACCCTCAATAAAGTCAGGTAATGCAGTCTTGTTTTAGAAAACATTTATCTTTAGGAAAACTCTATAGACACTCTGTCACAAAGCTCCAAGAATGTGGCAAGGGAGTCATTAGTACAGGTCAGAGCTGGGGTTTATTTTTGTTCTCTCATGCGTACTTTATGCGCATGTCTTGAGATGGGGCTTTTACATAACCAATCACTCAAAGGAGGGCTGTGCTAATGTTTTGACAAGATGCCCAGAGATATCCAGAATTGCCTTAACTGTTAAAAAATGAACTGAATTTGAGTGCTTAGGGGAATAAGTTAATTTTTATAGAGCATGTGTTTGAAATTGGGGGAACAAAAAAAAAAAAGCAGCTTTAATGCGAAATTGGAGTGTTATTTGGGAAGTGAAGGAGTAAAAAAAGCCAATCCTAACATCAGAGTACACAAGGTAGCCTTAAACTCAGTCTCCTAATAATGTCAATCTGCTACACCCCCAGTGTAACAGATATAATTATGTTAACAGCTTTTCTACTCAGGCACCATATATTTCCATTACGAAGCCAGCCTCATTTAATTAGCATCATGTAGTAAATTAGCAGTTATAAGGACTGCTGGGTACAAGGGAATCTCCATTTTCTCACCATCTCCTTAATTTTCAGTCAATGTTGAGATTACTGCCCACTCACTTTACAAATAAAAAAAAAGAAAAAAAAAAAAAGAAAAAACCCTCCATCCTGATCAGACATTGTGATTCAATAACTTTATAGATTTGGAAAAAGAAATGGCATTTTTTTAGTATTTAGCAGTTAAGATTACTGATTTCTTATTGTGATATCTTTCTGAAAGGATGCAGAGTGATCATTTGTGTTGAAGTTGAGGTTTTTGATATGTTTAGGGAAGGTCATTTGTTTTTGTCAGAAACACCAATAGTTAATTTATAAAATATAAAAAAATGAAGCTTCCGTGATAAAACATGAGATCTGAATAAAATGAAAAAAAAAGTGTGTTAAAAACCAGTTTTCCAGTATACTGAGGACTTGGATGAAGACATTTCTGATACGAGAAAAAATAATTTACATTATTTCTTATCTCCTTTGTTTACTGCTAAGTGCAGTTATGATGAGTCAAAAATATCTTTTTCTGCTAATGTATTTTGTTCTTACCCAGTTCCAGCACATTAGAAAGAAGCATTCTTAGGAAAATATTTGAGAACATTATTTCAGTGTTTTGCTTTTGAAACACTTTGGTAATCTCCACAGTACAGAGAGATGCTTAAATATTATAATAGCTGCCTGATGTGGGAGTTTTCCAATGGCACAATGGTCTTTGCAAAGACAGTTCTGACAATTGTTCTCAAGTTCTACAGCCTAAGTGGAAGATGAGATTGGATGTCCTCAGGTGAATGAACTCCAAATATTTACACTATCCTCTTTGGACTTGTTGGATGGCTGTCCATCTCATTGAAGCCAAAACAAGTTTCATCGTTCACTGTAGAGGGACTTGCTTATGAATTGAAAAAGATTGCACTGAAGTAATCTTAGCTGTTTTTAGCAATTGCAATACTCAGTTGATCAGTAATTAAGTAATGAATGAATAAATGAATGAATGAATAAATAAGGGATGTATCGAATTCACAGTTGCTTGAAGACCAAAAATGCACAGAAGAAATGAAAGAGAAGCAATTTTTATCATATTTATTCTATTGAGTTCTCAAAACTGCACAATTTTTTTTGTGCAAAAAAATTAAACCATGGAGGCAAACTGCCCTCTGAAAAACCCTTATGGTAAACTATGGAAGACAGCAATGTGTGAAAGAGGAACTGCTGCCTACAGTTCTGGGTAGTTCAACTGTGAGCTCATGTGAGGTTATGTACAAAAAATGGTCATTATTATAAAGTGAAATTGTTCTAACAAGCTTAAGTTGGCTGTGGTTTTTCAGTACAGGCTCTTGATATCGACAAAGGTTTGTTTTCAGAAAACTTAAATATTAAATTCATGGTTGTCACACTCATATCAACACCTAAACCAGCAAAGTTACATAGAAGGCAGTAATAGGATAATGATTTTCTTCGTCTTTGAGTATGCTTCAGCTGACTAGCAATGTAGTAAATGTGTCGCTGCAGTTTTTGAAGTAGTTGAGATATTTTCAACTGCCATGTACTAAATGTATTAATGTTTTATATATGAAATAGAAATTTTAAGTCCTGGGAACTACAGAATCACAATAATGTTAATTATGATTTTTTTAAAAAATTTATGATATATGTTACTTACAACACCTCATACAGATGTATTATCGATTATATTGAGTCTGTCTTTGAACTTTTCCAGACAAAACGAATTTTGGAATGATATACATAGTATCCAGAATGGATATTTTCATGGAACACTAGACAAACTCTTTAAAATATGCAAAAAAGTGCAAGAATTCTAAAAGTATTTGATGCAGAAATACTATATTTTAACATGGTCTTGGGAAACTTTCTTTGAGATTTGGAAGGAATTAGTGAAATAGTTTAAATGCTGAAGATGCTTTGTATGTTCCCAGTTTCAGATAATGGGATCACAGGGTCATTATGGTGGCTGCAAATCCCTGAAAGTCCAAGAAGATGTTACTTTTCTTGCAGCTCCTGGGAACCAGGAAGGCAGGCAATTTTATAAAAGTCATATGCTTCATGTGGTTCTTTGTCAGATGAAAACAAAAGTGTGGCTGGCCATCTCTTTGGATGTGCTGGACATTTGTATTCTGGGCATTGCTATGATCATGAAACTTCTCAGCCAGGAGAAATTCAGCTAAATGCTGGGAAGGATGAAAAAAAAGCATTGGTTAAACACGATCAGTTAGTGTGACATGTTCTCTTAGGAAACAATTAGCTTAATACAACTAAAGGGATAAAGACTCATTAGAAACTCAAAATGAGTTTTTTGGAGGGCCCTATCCAATAAGCTATAGAAAAATACTGCATGATAAGCAGAAGATCCACTAAAGATAAGGACTGTTCAATCAATTTTCAGAAAACAGTTCCTATTAAAATCCCTTGTGCAAGCTGAAACATCTTAAATATTTTTTTACTTACAGGTAAAAAAAATATTCCTCTATTTTTCATAACATGGCAAGGAGAGGTTTCTTTTGTTTATTTTTACTCTTATTTTTGTTTGTTTTCTTACATATATGTAGTTTGGTTTAGGCAATATCATCACACTACGTGGTATATACAATACCATTTTCTGAGTTTCAAAGCTGAGGCCAGGTTTAAATTTACCTTCAATTTTACATAAATGAAAAAGAGTGATTCTTGTACATTACATCAGTCTGGACCTATTAATATTATAATTCCAAGCCAACAACATAAGTAAAAACTGGGACTGAGTTAGAGTTAGAAGGACTTAACTGCAAATGGACAAAAGAAAAAGGTTGATCTGAAAAAAAATTTTTATAAACCACAATCTCTTAAGGCCAAATAAAGATTTAAGCTAAAATTCTGTAAAGTAACATTTGATAGTTAATCTTAAATACTATATCCTTAAGATTGAAATGTTAATAGAAGTAAAACTTCAATTAAACATTTTAACACACAAAATCTGTACCCCAGGTTTTTGCAGTGAACTCTTTGCATTAGTAATTTACATGGTTTTTACAGAACAGTTATCATAGGAATAAAAATGAACTTAAAGTTAACAATAACTGTTAGCTAATACCAATTAATGATGAAAAAGCAGCCAAACTTATTGCAGCTGATAAAGAAAATCCAATCTATTCCTCTGTTTGTGTGAGTGGTGTCTAATTCAGTAGTCCAAGACTAGTGTAACTTATATACTTTTTAACTTTCTAAATATTAAAACTTACTGCATTCTAAGAAATGTATAATAAAAGCCGCAGAAAATTAGCTAATTAGAAGGAGGTTAGAAATATTGTAAAATACAAATTGTAGGTTATTTATATTATGGGAAAAACCCAAATCTGTCACATCTTCATGTATTTTATAACATTTTGACTTATGCAAAATAGGAAGAATCTGATAGAAGAAATCCCTCAAATATTTTTATTTATTTTGTAGATTAACTTAATCTGAGAGCATCAACACAACAAACTTGTCTATTAGAAAAAAGAGAAGACATCCATAACTTAAATTAAATCTATATATCAAAGAAATCTGTTTCATCCTTGAGATTAAGAAATTTGTAGAGAATGAGATGCATAATAGAGAATCAGCTGCCAGTATGTTTTTCAATTTCAATTACAATTCTGACAAGGCTGTCCACATGTGGATGAACCTAAAAGTATATGATGATACCTTTATTAGATGGATATTTGATGAAATGCCTAAACACTACAGGACGCAGTACAGGATTCAGTAAACTTTCTCCCACCTAGTACTTTATTACCTTACAGGTAACCTAAAGATTTACTTTCTTGGTTTGTTCTGATTTCTACCTAGAGAAACAAAGAAGCAGCTTTTCTCTGACTTGTAAATTCCTAAGGAAAACACATGAGACTTTTAGAAATAATAAGAAAAATTATAAATTAAGAAACCTTTTCAAGTTTTGACAAAAATATTGTTTTGAAATGCCTAAGCATGATTTTAAACCTGATCTACAGCGGTAGAAGTTAATACATAGTTAATCAACCTTCAGATATCTGGTAAATTAAGCCTACTGCACATTCAGTTTCTTAAATACAAATTGTAATTTTTACTTAATAACATGTTCTAATTATGTGATTTCATGTACAGTACTAACTTTAATTAAGTAATTAGGACATGAAATTTGAATTTATAGGTATCAATTTGAAGATGTCTATGAAGTTATCTTCCTAACATTAAAATTCTCCAAAAAGATAGTTTATTACAGATATACATGAGAATGTTTTAAAGAAAGCAAAGTAAATAAAATTTTTGAACATATCTGCCATAAAACAGGTAAATTCATTCTATCGCTAAGCAATCTTTTTCATTTCCATGGAGTTACATATATATGCAAAGGGAAATGCTTATGGTAAGTATTTGCTGGATTGACTTTTCCTAGATTTTCCACTAATTGTTCATCTACCAGAATGTCTACATTTCATAGCCCTAGTCATGTTTGAGATATTCCTGATATATTTCTATTACTAATTTACAGAAAAAAACCCTGAAGAGAAAGTATCTGCTGCCTTCATGCATAAGATTTTTTTTTAGTAAGAATAGACTTTTCCAAATTTTAAGGTTCTTAATACAATCTTTGCTTCATATTAGTGAGATATTTATAGTAAAAAGTTAGCTACAGGGCAAGAAAGGAAAACAGACAAACAGCACATAATTCTGTTCATTTGCCAGGAAATCGGTTACTTAACTACAAGAGGTTGTCTAGAGTCACATTGGTTCATCCCAAAAAATTTATTTACCATCTCATATTTCCAAAATGATATGTAGACAAAGCAGGAGAAATTGCTTTAGAAAGTTATCAAGAGTTGTTTTTATTCAGCAGGGAATGAAAACCCATGGCAACAGATGACCCTAAGACTATTTACTAAAATTTTAAAGATAAGTAAGAAAATGCAAGCACAAAAGAAATATTAAACAAAGAACTGCAAGAACATTCAAAGGACTCCTAATTGTTAGCTCCACAAAGCTTCATTATATTAGCTCTTGGCTAGTAAATACATCATTTGTCACATGCATTGAGAGGTTTAATAAATGGTCATAATGATAAAAGTAATTATACCACAAAATTTGCAATAGTGAATAAGAACACTAAAATTATGAAGGGTAATGAGTCTTTAGCTTTGAGAGAGATACTGTTACAGGAAAGGGGATCATCATAAATAATATCCACCTTATAATATTCTGTTATGCAGAAATACAGATTATAACGGTGTTATAACTCAGTGGATTTCCTGGGAACACCAGCTGACCTGTTAAGATCACTGTCTAATTTTGCTCATGTAGCATTACGGTGTCAAAAAAAAGGTCATAATCCAGGCACCAGTTTTGACAGAAAAGCACAGTTAAAGGGGTGGCTGCATAGCTGAAATCAAGTCTACAAAATAGCAGCACAGAGCAACACTTAACTAGGTATTTCAATAGTTCAGAAAATTCCCTTCTTTTATATTATTTATAATATTTCTATGGAAGACCTCTGAGAGAATTATATTCCATGAATGTTAACAGTTGAATAATGGTGATTCATAATAGCAGCTATGTGTGAAAGAGTGAAGTGAACAACATGGCTCTTAGAAGTGTATTCCTTAGGATCTTATGTACCACAAGGCACTATTCAGAGCAGCTCTGTTAAATGCTGGTGGTTTTTAGGAGCTTAACCTCATTAAGGAAATGTCACCTTTTTAATGTGAACAAAAGGGCTTCAAGCATCTGCGTGTGTGCGCGCGTGCGTGTGCGTGTGTGTGTGTGTGTATGCATACGTATGTATGTGAAGAAAAGGTGCAACTCTGATTTTTTGGTTTCATTTTGGTTTTGACATTGGGATGTCGAAATCTGATTGATTTCTCAGGAAGTCTGCTTTTCCAAGCAGATGGTGTGCTGGAGATTTGGGCAGCATGGTCAAAAGACTTCTCAAGGACATAGCTTCAGTTCCAGAGCCTGCATAGCCTTTCTTCCTTTCTGCTGCTAGTTTACAAGAGTAATATTTAAATTCTATAAAATCCATGTTTTTCTGTAGAATACTGTTTCACTGGTATGTTTATAGTCAGTGTTAATTGCTTTGGCTCTATGCACTATGTTAATATTTTTGGAGCTACATAAGCAAATCTTCCACCTATGTTCATGAGGGTTTTCTTTGATTGGATATCCTACTGCTTTCTATCTTTTAATGCTAAATGTTATGCCAAGAGATTAGTGTGTGTCTTCCACACCTTCAAATAAAGTTTTAGTGAAATGCCAGTAGTGCATAAAATACACTTTCACATCAGTGTTAATTTAATGTTTTTGCTTTTGATTCCATATGGTAAACTTTTACAACTCCTAATTAGTGTGATTTTTAACACATAACAAAGAAGTTTCATTTTAATAAGATTTTCTGAAACAGTCTGTTTAACTGTATAGGCTAATTATGCTGCTGTTGCTTAAGCAGGAATTCTATATGGGTAAAAATTATTGGCTGCTGTTTATATATTGTATAAATGCTATATTTATCCCTGACACTTCATGGCTTAACCATGCACATATGCATGAAATCTGGCTCCTAAGAGCTCATTTGTTCCAGCTGTATTTCTATGAGATCATAATTTTATTTCTGACATCAAAACTGGTTGCTGTGGAAATGATCATGTAGCAAAGCTTCAGGTGAGTAGAAAATATGTACTCAACAGATAATGAAATTTTTTATTTTCATCAATGATTTTCTTGATGGAGTGTAGGGCATGTTTATAAAATCTAATTGTGATGCTAAAGTCAGAGAATAAGATGAAAATTAGAATGATCTTTGTAATTTGAAGAAACATTCTAAAATCAACAAGAAAGTCTGTAAAAGCATATGCAAAGTAGAGTACAAAAGCACATTTTAGAATATGGAAAAATGAGTGCCTACAGCAGAACTTCAGTAAAAAGATCTGAGGAAGCCTCAACTTTAACACTGGTTTTAAAAACAATGCAAATACCATTCTGGAATGTATTAACAGCAAAGTCATATGAAAGGCCTGGAGGTGATTATTCCATTCATATGACCTTTAGTGAGATTTTGTTTTTTCTATATTCTGGTGAGCTAGAAATATCTTTTATGATAAATTTGAGAGCATCAAGGCAGAAGAAATGAAATACCAGCCAGAGACTTTGAAAATATGACTTACAAGGAAACACTGAAAAAATAAGAAGTTTTTCGTAAAAGAAAAAAGACGAAAAGCGATGAAGACTACAGAAGGACATGCTAATAAAAATAAAAATGTACATTAGCTTGGCTTGTAGAAGGATGAGAACAAATGGGCTTAATTTACAGAAAAGAAGATTTACCTTAGGTATTAGAGAAAAACCCACAAACACAAAACCCAGTAAATCCCTGGAACAGACTGCCCTTGTAGATTAAATTATGCAATCCTCTTCTCTCGGGTCTCTAAGAAGCAGATTAGGCAATCTACTACTTGTGCACTTGATTCCAAGCAGTTTCAGCTAATGTTTTAGGTGATCTACTGCAGTTCATTCTACCTCTAAGATCCTGTGATTTTTAATTACAATTTTAAAGCAGATGCTGTACTTTTCCAAGTTGCATGAAAACAAAGTGTGCGGTTTTTTCTCAGATTTTTATTTCTATATTTTTCAGAGACTTGTTCAGACAGATAGAGAAACCAAGTCCTTTTTCTTCTTCTCTCAAAAGACCCCCCCTCCAAGAAAACCCAACCTCCCGCCCCCCTAAGCCTCCCAAACCCCCCCGAAAACCTAGCAAAGAGAAAATTCTGGAAGGAAAATGAAAAAAAAGAAAAATTTTGAGGTATTGAATAAGGAAGGTATAACCAAATAATACATTTAATAGTAAATTAGACTTACACAGTCCGTTGGAAATCCTAAACTCCACAGGATTCTGGATTTTATCAAGCCTTCAGTTTGAAAACAGAAGTGATATAATGTGAAAATATAAAAGGATGCACACTCCTTTGATTTTCTTTTCAATTTAAATATAAATTCTTTATTGTTGTGCTCATGTGTCTGGTTTTAAGATGGGAATACATTTACTTCTGACAGAATATGAATTGTTAGTGGTTTTTTTAATTGATCCTTAGGCTTTGAGAGGTAGAATGGTATCTGCAGGCACATTTATTTTGTAAATTCTCTGCTAATTTTCTCATGAACATATTGGTTAATGATAGGAGCAAGCTATCTGTGGCTTTCAGAATCTCCTGTAATGCAATGATTAATTTTGGTCACTTTTACATTGTTTTACACTGTTAAACAGTATCAGCCTTACAAAGTTGTAGACAGAATTTTCAGGACTATTCAGAAATATTTTATTTTTAATCAGAACATAGATTTCTGTCATGATTCCTGTTAGAAGAAATTAATTGACTTGATCGTCAAACAGTTGCTGCTGTGTTTCTATGTTTCTTGTTAGTTACCATTTTATTCTTCGTTTATAGACTTGTACAAGTACAGATATTACTCACATTTCTCCAACTTTGTTGTAAGTAAGAATCACAGTAGCAATAACTGTGCAAATGTTCCGTCTGTGATCTGCTTTTATAACCACACAAATGATCCTCAGCAGTTATCTTTCCCATGGAATTGCTTGCGAACTGAGCTATTTTGCCTCTGAAATTAATCCTTAAGGGCTATACAACGCTAGGGGTGTACCAGAATTAGTTATTTATTAATATAGAAAGAGTGAGTCAAGGAATGAATTTTCCATCTGTACATAAATTATGGATGAATGAAGCAATAAAAACCTCAAGACAGGAGACTTCTCTTCCATTTGGAAGAAACTTAGGGCCAAGTATACTAAAGTTTTATGTTAGTACAAAATTGGCACCAGTGGCTAATTCTCTTTTAAAACTTAAAAAAATTGTTGCCAACTTATTTAGGAGGTCTAGCACCAAGAAAAGAACTACAAAACTCTTCAGGAAACAGCTGTTCTGAGGGACGGCTGTAATCATTAAAAATGTATTTACCATCAGAGATCTTGTAGATGTAGAATTAACATCAGTTAACAGACAAGGAAAAAATTTCATTCTGAGTAAAAACGCTGTTTTTAAAAATGCATCTAGAGTTCTCCTGTAATATGTAAAGTGCTAAAAAATATACTTCCATATAGTACATATAAGGCTAAACTTGTGACATATAGTGAAAGAGATTGTAGTGGTCTCTCAAGAAATTCGAACTGACACACAATATATTTGGAATAGTTTGTATCTTGACCAGTTATGATAATCATGAAGGCAGTGAAGTTATGTTTGGCTAGAACAAAGACTCTGTTGGTCTCTGTACATATACCTGTTCATTATTGTTTTGAATAAAAAGAGAAAACCAAAATGCAGGAATGTCTTGGTTTAACTGTAGTACCTGCTATCATTAAAGAAGAGATTAAGCCGTAATCCTTAAATGGAGAAGGGAAAGGAGAAGACATATGGAGAAGAAGAATTTACTTTCTTCAATCATTGAGCAAAAGACTAATGTAAGTTTTATTGACCTACCCATCTGGTCATATTAAATTTTTAGGCTATATCTGCCAAGGTAAGAATATCTAATATTTGGGAAGCTTGACTCAGCAACTGTGTGTTACTGTGATATTTTTCTGTTCCTGACATCTCTGTAATATCTGTGATTCTTGCATAAGGCAAATGACAGGCCAAACAGACTTGTCCGCTCTGTTATTAGACACAGGACAGTACAAATACGGTAGTATCAGTTAGCAATAAATAAAATAGTCATTCAAATGCAAATAACACAGACAATCTGACTGCTGAAGACTACAGACTCTTGATGCATTGACTCTCTAAAAGTCACCCATGAGTTTTCAATGTCCTATTGTTCCTGGAGGTTCAAGTGTAGAAGACCTGGCTTTAATCATCCTATCAGATATTATCTTTGTAGTTTCCAGATTGCCCTAGTCTGTCCAAAAAAGGTTAGCTTAAGAATTGCATGACGAAAGCTTTATTGCCTTACTTGTTCTCTCAGCTGTCCTGCCTTCCCTTGCCGTAGGTGGATTTCCTGTAGCCTTCCTGACTGCTCATTATTAGGTGTTCTGTAACTTCATCTAGAGCAGTTGCTAGACTACTATCAATGCTCCACTGTACTTATCATCACCCAGGGCTGAGCCCTGTAACCTTAACATATGATTCTCCTTTTTGCTCTACTTTGGTGATTGTAGAACTCTATACTGGTTGATATCTGGTATAATTAGCAAAGGTGTAATCATTGAACCAGCAACTCAACGCCATCTCAGGATCTGACTCAAGTAAGGAACTGAGGTATACAAAACTGAATGTCTGAGGTCAAGTGCACAGAAAAGGTTTTACATAAAGAAGAGAGAGATGCTAGCTTGCCTTCAAACAATACAATGTTCAGATAACAAGATGGCTTGTACTTGCTTTGTCTGAGGATGACAGATCACAAGGAATGGCCTTATACGTCAGTTTATTTCAACACTAACATTAGATGAGAACTGTGTTATAAATCCTAAATTTGGCATCATGCTTTTCAGTGTATTTATGTTTAAGTAAGTACACAGAGAAAATGTTTTTGTAATATGTTATCATAGACTTTTGATATTATTACATAATTTCATATAAATTTCAAAGTTTAAGTCCAGCAATTCTTTTTACAATTTATTCCCACAAATGTTTCTGTGGACCACAGCAGCAGAAAAAAAAGTAAAAATAAAGGTTTTATTAAATAGTTCAAGTTTCAGATTTTAATACCTCTAAGTTATGAAAATAAGATGGATTCAAGCTGTCTGGCAATCACTAAGTTGATGAAAAACTGCTTTGAAGATTAGTGATATAAAGTACTGTATGAACAAGAATAAGCATAGCACGTATCCCACTGACAATCCACTTGTCACCCTTGTACTCCATCTGTATCCATTTACCACTTTTCTCTGGCAATCAGCAACAGCACTAAGCCAATTTATTATCCAGTTTAGAATGTTAACATAAGAAATGCAGTAAGTCACTAAAGTTCTGTAGAGTTTTATGATTTCATTAATTACTTACATTCTAATCCTTTATGCCAGTGGTAGGGAAAGTATTCTTCAGATTCAGCTGGCAAATGTTATTTTTTTCTGCTTTGGTTTTCACTGAAAGTTCTTTGCATGGAACAGGTAAACGTTTACCAAAATGTCTAGCTACTAATCTACCCAATCATGGTACCATTTTTTTTTTCTACTAGAGAATAAAAGTGTCTTGAATTTCATTTCACACATGCAGTTTTGAAATAGTTTCTAATTTTATTTCTTTGATCAGACCTGATTTGGTGTAAGTTCCTGTAGTTCACAGAAGCTCTGCCAGTTCACACTTGCTGAAAAATCTGCTGCTTTTTTTCTTAAATATAGATGAGTTTGTGATTTATTTCCAGTCTTAACATGTGTAAAGATAATAAAGCCAGGACATAATTTCACTGAAGTATCTCAACTTTTAAAGGAACACTAGAAAATGAAAAAGGATATGAAATACAGACCTTGACTTTCTACAGTAAATATTTTCATTATTTTTTTTTCAAATCTTGCTATGTTTAAGTTGTTGTTTTCTGTCTTCCTTTAGAATTCTGAAAAATAGAATTATAACTTCTAATTATGAATTTTTCATGTTAGCTGAATAAATTATCTTTGCTTTCATAAGAAAAAGGTTTTAGTCATGTTACATATAAGGTTTTTTAAGGATAGCAAATGCACCAAATTCTGACTCCTTATTCAGCAACAAGCAGCCAATAACATTTTTATGTCACAGTAATATTTATCCTTCTTAGAGAGAAACCCACATGATAATCAGTCTTTAATGTATGTAGTAAGTGCTACTGAGCTTAAAAATAACTTTCTTCAACTCAGTAAATTTCTACAAATATCTAAAATAAAGTCTGCATGAAAATAGAAGAGCTATATAAGGGTTATAGGAGGATTTTTTTAGGCATATTTAAATGTTTAAATAAGGAAGGTAACATTTAAATAAAAGTGTCTCATTCTACAATGGAGTAATCTACATGTTGTATCTACATTGTG
Source organism: Serilophus lunatus (assembly GCA_013399895.1). Lineage (NCBI taxonomy): Eukaryota > Metazoa > Chordata > Aves > Passeriformes > Eurylaimidae > Serilophus > Serilophus lunatus. The sequence continues at coordinate 112,960 of VXBA01001486.1, forward strand.
ATCAGCATTCCATTTAAGTTTTTTCATACTCTTTAATCATATGTTAGAATTGTTTCAGAAAAGTTGCTGCTGGGAAATAGAAAAGATGGAATGGAAAAAAAAAAAAATAGTGAGGGTTGTCATCTGACAAAGTTTATAAATTCTTGCTTTTTCTCAATTCTGAACTCATAATTCTCATACAAATGTTACTGATGAAATGCAATATATTTTATTCATTTTTCGTTTCACTTATTAATACCTTAGCAAATTAGTCTTGCAAATCCAATTGTTACCTTTGGTTCTAAAGCTTATTTTGGATACATACTAGGGTCTATATTATGCTTGATTAATTGAGAGATAGCTCTGTCCTTTCTTAAGGCTGTCAAATTATATCTTTCTTTGGTTCAATTTTGATGAGATGTGCTTTCCGACAGCACACTATTTGTATCTGCATAATCTATTTAAAACTTAGAAGAATCAAAAAGAAACACAAGAATGTGAGACATCCCCTCCTTTCCCACTGGGACAGATGGCAATGCAGTAGCCAAGGCCTGCCTGGAATCCTGACCCAGAAGTCTTGCTGCTATGTAAATATGACCATAAGTCAATCCTCTTCATTTATAAATGGCCCCGGGTCCATGGAAATCTCCTGCATGGAAGTGTGCTGCACACCAAGATCTCCCCATAAGTAAAGAAATATCTCAAGATTAGTCCTCACAACTGAAAGGCTCCTTGCCAAAAGACGTTTTCAGTGAGTGATTGACTGAATGCTAAGCTTTGAAATCTTTACTGAGTGATTTAAAGGAGAAATTGTACATATATAATCCATTAGATATAAGCCATTGACCAAGTCTGGGACTAGGAGCGGATGCAACTGCACACAGAGTCTTCTCTGATGAGAAGTTTAGAAAAAAAAAGGGGTCCTTTCTGAATCTCCCTGACACTCTTACTGTTCTTTATGCAGTAAGTGATCAAGGGTACCTTGAATCCTCTTAAATCACTGCTGCAGTTGCAATTGCATTTTTCTGTAGTAATAGATTTTGTTGTTGCTGCTCTATAATGAGTTGAGTGCATGACTCCTTCAGCAGCAGGGTTTGGGAAGGTAGCCATTGCTCAGAGACTGATTGGCCTTTGGTCTGTTTGGAAGAGGTGCTGAGTGATTTCCTTTGAAATTTTTTTTCTTTCCTTCCTCTTTCCTTCACTTAATAAACTGTCTTTATTTTGACTCTTGAGTTCTCTCACTTAGACTTAATTTATCATGTTGGAGTGAACGAGTGGCTGCTGGTGTTTAGCTGCTGGCCAGGGTCAAATCACTATGAAGACTTAAAGGTTCTTGTCTTGCAGCTAATAAATATGGGAACTGCTATATTTCTCTCAGAAGTCAATCAGGAAAAAATATCTGGCAACGGAAAAAGCAAATAAGATATCTATATATCTAAACCAAAATCCCCTAACCCTTGCATTGGGAGAGGTTATGTGGAATATGCTGAGACCATAAGGGGGAGCTACTGGCCATTTTGCACCACAGAAGATATATTTCAAGAAGAGAAACGACTGTCATTGAAGAATTATCTGAGTTGGTTCCAAATACATTGCTTAATAAAACTGTGGCACAATTTATTGGCCTGCTGGATACCCCTGCCACGGAATCACAGAATCATTTAGGTTGGAAAACATCTCAGATCATTTAGTCCAACCTTAAACTCATCACCATCTAGTTGTGCCATGTTCAGTCATTTCTTGAATACTCCACCACCTCCTGCAGCAGTCCATTCTAATGCTTAACAAACTCTTCCTGATGTCCAACCTGAACCTCCTCTAACACAGCTTGAGGCTATTTTCTCTCATCCTGTCACTGGCTGCCTGGGAGAAGAGGCTGATCCCCATCCTACAAGCTCCCTTCAGGTACAGAGCAATGAGGTCCTCCTGAGCCTCCTTTGTCACTGGATAAACTATCCCAGTTTCCACAGTTGCTCTAGACCTTCATCAGCTCCATTGCCTTTCTCTGAACACTACTCAGCACTTCAATGTCTTTCTTGAAGTCACTGGACACAGAATTCAAGGTGCAGCCTCAAGTGTCTCAAAGAGAAACAATGTCTTCCTGGTCCTGCTGGCCACACTTTTTCTGGTCCAAACCAGGATGTCCTCAGCCTTCGTGGCCACCTCGAACACTCTGGTTCAAGATCAGCTGCTACTGACCAGCACCCTCAAGTCCTTTTCCACTGGGCAGCTTTCCAGCCACTCTTTCCCTAGCCTTCCAAGTTCCAGGGGGTTGCTGTGATCAAGGGTAGGGCCCAGTACCTGGCCTTGTTGAATCTCACCCAATAAGACTGAGCCCATCAATCTAGCCCACCCAGATCGCTCAGCAGAGACTTCCTACTCTCCAGCAGATAAATGTTCCCATCCAAATGTATTGATTTTCATGTGGCCAGGTTTTGGTAGCAGTGGCGGGGCTCAGGGGAAGGCTTCTTCGAGAAGCTGCTGGAAGTTTTCCCCATGTCCTGCAGAGCCAATGCCAGCTGGTTCCAAGGTGGACTCACTGCTGATCAAGGCCAGGGCAATCAGTATCTAAAGTAACACCTCTGCGATAACATATTTAAGAAGGAAGGGAAAAAAGGTTAGTTTTAGATGAACATGGCTGCCGGAGAGGAGCAGAGTGAGAACTTGTGAACAGCGATGCAGACACCAAGGTCAGTGCAGAAGGAGGGGCAGGAGATGCTCCTGGTGCCGGAGCTGAGATCCAGCTGCAGCCCATGGTGCAGACCATGGGGAAGCAGCTGTGCCCCTGCAGCCCATGGAGGACCACAGGAGTGCAGAGATCCACCTGTAGCCCGTGGAGGAGCCCACGCTGTAGCAAGTGGATGTCGGAGGGAGGCTGTGACCCGTGGGAGACCCATGTTGGAGCAGAGTCCTGGCAGGGAACTGTGGCCCATGGGGAGAGGAGCCCACGCTGGAGCAGGATTCTCCTGCTAGGACTTGTGCAGCCTGTTGGGAACCCACGTTGAGTCAGCTGTACTTGAAGGACTGCACCCTGTGGAACATGACTCATGTGTCAGCAGTGTTTGAAGAGCTGCTGCTCATGGGATGGACTCTCACTGGAGCCTTTCATGAAGGGCTGTTTCCTGTGGAAACAGTCTTCACGCTGGAGAAGTTCATGAAGAACTTTCTCCTGTAAGAGGGACCCCACGGGATGCAGGGGAAGGACTCCTCTCCCTTAGCAGCAGCAGAAAATAGCAGCTGACCATAATCCCCATTCCCTGTCTCCCTGCACCACTGGGGAAGAGAAGGTTGAATGTGAAGGAAGATCGGGTGGAGGGAAAGGTCTCTTATGTTTCTCATTCTTAAGTTCTGATCTTGTTAGTAATAAATTTAACTATTATCCCCATGTGGAGTCTGTTTTGCCTATGACAATGATTAGTGAGGAATCTTTTATGGTCCTTATGTCAACTCTCAAAGCCCTTCATTATATTTTCTCTCCTCAGCTGCTTGCATGGGGGAGTGAGAGAGTGGTTGTAGTGGGCCCCTGGCATCAAGCCTAAGTTAAACCACTACAGCAAATTGGTGTCATTCGTGAACTTTCTGAGGGTACATTTGGTGCCTCTTCCAGATCACCAATAAAGATCTTAAACAGACTGCCCCCAGTTCTGAGCCTGGGGAACCCCACTAGTGACTGGATCCCAACTGGATGCAGCACCATTCAACACCACTCTGGTCCTGGCCATCCAGTCAGTTGTTAAGCTAGGAAACAGCGCACCTGTCCAAGTCATGGGCAGCCAGTTTTTCCAGAAGAATAGTTAGAGATAGTATAAAAGGCTTTGCTGAAGTCCAGGTAGACTACATCCATAGCCTTTCCCTTATCTACAGGAATGAAATGCATAGCTGTCCCAGCAGTGGCTATGATGACTTATAGTTGCCATTGCCCTGTCAATGTGTTTGGAAGGCTTGAGGTGGAGTGTGGTTGAGACAGTGTCTTGGAAATAAAGGAGGACCGTGCTCCACTTGTAAAAATCTCTGCTGGTCCTCATTAGTACATTTGGCCCAATGGTATAAAATAGGATGCCAAGTGTTCTGACCAGTTGATTATCACTGTTGATACGGTTAGATCTATCAGGGAGAATCAATATTCCCATGCCTTACTATATGCAATGTCAGTGCACTTGCAATGTCAAATGCTTCTGGATGATTCCATTGAGACCAACGGTTGGCATGCTTAGGCAAGGATTAGGAGAGACCTATCCTGGCCTGGTTACCTGTTGTGTTTTCTGCTGCCTCATAAGTCCCAGGGGACACTGTGATGTTGCCTAGCAAAATTCTTGTGTAGGATGGGCCATATCCTCATCTGTTTGTGTGAAATAACACTGATGTTTCAGCGCGAGTTCAAATTACAGGAAATTTTAGCCTCTTACTAAAGCAGAGTGAAATGCCTTCAAGATCTGCTACATTTGTATTTGTACCTTAAAACCTGATTGGGAATGAAGGAACCTTTTGAGACAGAGCAGCATCTGGAGTTGAAGCTAAAGACCAAGCATTCTTACGTGACGTTAGATGTGACAGGTCCAATCCACTTGGGACCATGGTACCTATTTGTGGCTTGCAGAACTGTTTACCAAATGATGCCGCTCATATGAAGGCAGATGGTAAGATGGTATGACTTCCAAATTCAACCCTGAAATGGTACCATGAGTGTGCTTTGCAAAATAATATCCTTTCTGCTTTTTCCTTTATGAGGTGCTAGGCCAAGCTGTTCAATTAACTGCAGAGGTTAGTTTTCTGGTGTCATTATAATACTGCTAACACTCTCTAGGGTATTTTAGGAAGAGTTACTATCACAATGAGACTGTAGCTGAACTTCTTTCAAAATAAGTAAAAGTGATAGTTTGGTTTTTCACTGTGTGAATCAGAAGTAGTGGGTACAGACATATCCTTTGCCCTTTCTAGAGTCTCACATTAAGTTGACACAAAAGTCTCACTTTTGGTGAATAATAACTAACATTTTTCCATGTCTATTCCTCCTGCCGCTGCATGCTTTTGTTCCTCCTAACTGCATATCTACATAGACAGATATACTCCTCAGATATATGAATACCAGCTTCTCCTCCTACCTGTCTTTCTCCTTCATACATGTCAGCAAATACCATTATTTATCCTATTCATGTTTTATTTTTTCATTGAATGGCTGAAAAAGATCCAGCCACGTACTCTTAATAACAGTGTGAGATCTGCAGGCTTTTCACAGATATTTCTTACATTCTGAGGGCAATTCAGTTTACTGTGAAGAGATGTTTAGCCAGTAATAGAACATTACTCCAGCTGATATGAAATGTCATCTATGGCCTGTTCCAAAAAATGCGACCTCATCAGTGCAAGATCTGCCCCTTCACTTTGATAGTCACATCTCTCTGATATATGCCATGGTATGTTTTTTCATCTCGATGTAACATTGCTAGATGCTTTGAGGATGAGGTAAAAGGCTGTATGTCTCCTCTTTCTCTTTGACAAAGTCTCTAAGGAAGCTGTCTTTAATATTCCTGAAATGTAATTTCTAAGCAAATGGTAACATGTAACAGAAGCTAAATGACCAGAAAAAAGTACCAGAATTTTTACGACCACAAGTACCAAATTGGAAGTTGACAACATTATACTTTTTGGAAGGTTTGGAACAAACCATTGAGGATGCAATCAGTATAACTTCATGGCTTAAATTGATAATAGAGCCTTGTCTACAATAGTTACTCTGACTAATTTAGTGACACTGAGTTGCTTCTTGTAATTAAGAATTAGTTTCCTTATTTGTATAAACTAGAAAAAAAATGCTGTGTAATCTGCTACATAATGTGAACTGAGATACATTGGTTATAGTTGCTACCAACTAGTTATAGCAGTCACCAGCCAACCAGAGACAAGGACTTAGGAAAACGGAGACTCACAACTTTAAGGAAGACTACACTTAATCTTCACAAAACTTTTGTCTAAGTCGAAGGAAAGTGGGAACATGAAACATGTCACATTCTCAGAATACAACTTCCAATTTCTACTGCATAGGAATTGGAAATTAATCCTGAGATTTGTACTTGTAATTTCCACATATAACTCTTCGGTAAAAAATATATCTGGACTTAGGGATAAATGAAGTATTTAAGCATATACATTGAGAAAATTTATAGGTGCAAAGGCAATTAATTATCACGGTGATAATACTGTTGCTACAAGAGGAAGAGCATACGTGGTGAGCAGTACTAATATATTGCAGGTCCATTTTAAAATCAGTCTAAGACAGACATTTAGATTTAGTCAAATTCTGTGAAAAAATACCTATATTTTGTGGGTTGAATTTGATTAGGTTGTTGGAATCATGTCTTAACTTCTGATGGATTTATATACTACAAGATTTTTTGTTTCTAAGAACATCTATTGCTTTGCTGCTTAACCCTGGAAAAACCTACAGTACTGTAATACTTAAATTTCTGTTTCTGGCCATGTCCAGAATTGATTTGATTTTGGTCTCTCTGTGGAGATTTAACAGTAACCTTTAGTCCCAAGGGAATTGAGAAACTAGGAATTTTTGAGCAATTCTGTATGCTGGTTCCAGTTCAGTAAATATTCTCATGTTCCATCTACTGGGCTGAGTATACAAATACAATGGTGAGTCTAGTATAATTTTATTTTTCAGGTATGTCATGACATGTAAATGTCTTCCAGAAACTTTAGAGAAGCATAAGTATCTGAATCTTCTTGATATGTTCTATTTTGACCGAGTGCCTGCTTTTTCAGTGTAGTACTCTTACAAGTATTCTTGGTTCTACAATATATATGAACTGATAGCCATGTGTAGCTTGTAAATGTTTATGTGATTCCTAGTGAGAGGCAATAGTGTTTTCTCACCCTGCAACCAATCATTCAGCATGCTTGTATCAGATCTATTCATCAAACAAGAAGGCAGGTGTGTGCTTTTCTCTCAGAAAAAGAATTTGGGGTTATTGTATCTTTAGGAGTGAGAAGCTGAAGAATGTGCGGAAATAAAAATATTTTGGAATACTACAGCAAAACTGAAGGAGTAGAGGCATGGTGGTACATAGTGGTAGGCAGTCTATTTACATAACAAGAGGTAAAAGGTGATGTGGTAGAAACTCAGATTTTCAAAAGGGGCAGCAGCATAACTATGGCTCTATTTGAAAGAAAGACAGAAGAAAGGGTTTACAGGGATGCAGACCATCTAGTGGGAAAAGAATGTTATGATGGAAGGTGGAGCCACTGGGAAGATCTGAGGGCTTTTTGATAATGGGAAAGAAGAGACTTTGGGTCATCTCTGCAGGGAAATAACAGAAGAGGGCAACAGGTATGGGACGCATTGCAGGAATATACGATCTGATGGTATAAAAGCTGACTTTTGTGCCATGTTTCTTTTTATTTTTGTCTTCAAGACTGTGGTACGTATTCTATTTCATGGTTGATAAACTCTATGGTCTTGTGCATAAAGGGAAAAAAGGGATATAAAAATAAAACCAGGAAGGTACAGTAATACACATAGAGGAAACAAGTGAAAAGATTTTCAGTATTTATCCTGAGGCCTTCTTCTCCAGATGTCTGATTTACAAGGCACAATGGAGCTCCATAACTTCACGAGGCTTTGAATTCTGGATTGAATAAAAATTCCCTGCATAAAAAAAGATTTATTAAACTAGTGGTTGGTATAAATATGAAATAAACTTCATAAACATTACTCAAGATATTCTAAGAAAAATACAATCAGCAGGTGATTGTCCAGCCCTCTAATTTGTCTGATTCCATTTTATTAAAGATATGAGAAGCTAAAGATGGTTTTCGGTAGTGTAATAAAAATCTCTTTGGCATAATCAATAATTTGGTGGTCAGATAGGTGTCAATACCACTAACTGCAGTATGACTTTCACTTACGTGATCAAAGTGACAACAAAGACTGTAAAGGTATGATTTGTCATACTCTTCCTTATTCTGTTCTACTCATTTTGCAGTATTGCTGGACATAATTAGGAACTAATTCTTAATGGTCATGATGGGGCTGATTCCAGAGTGCTTTATAAATGTTTAAGTCCTGCCATTGACCTAAAACTTATGGAAGACAGATAAACATTTCTTTCCCCTTATAGAAGGGAAACATTGTAATATCTATAAAAGGCAACCTGCTGTGTTACCTATAAAAACTATAAACTTCATAATGAAACTGGTTAAGTGGCAGGAATATTCAAATGTAGGAAGCATGCTCACACAAGGATAACATTTAGAACACAGGTATTACATAAATTAGTGCAATGGCTTTCCAAAAGTATAAATCTTGTTTGTGATCAGAGTCAGCAAAATGTAACAACCATATAATTCCTATTGCTCTACTTGTAAGTAGGGGACAAACTTTCAAATTTGAACCATCTTTAAAGTTATTATTTAAAAGAAATAATTTAAAACATAATTCATACATATTCCCAAGGATATTTCATACTTATTATTAAACTTCTCTCATTTGACATTTCCCTGCAAATAGCCTTTGAGTTTTACAATCTTAGCTTTTTTTATACATGGCTTGTCATTTAAAAGTATTATACCTTTTAAATTTTTCCTACATTTTCATGGTAATTAGTTATATCTTTTCCTCTGTTAACTTTTTAAGGTTGTAGTCAGAGTCCATCACCTGTTCATGTGCTTTTAAAATATTACAATTATCAATAAACACTTAATTTTTTTCCTTGGTCCTGAATATATTCTAGACATTATCCAGAAGCTCAGTTGCTTCAAAAATAAATAAATTGTATGTGCGCATATAATTTATTTGAAGCATGAGAGGGAGTTTATAATACTTATAAAGGGATACACATCTGGTATGTGCCTAAATTAGTTTTCTGTTTCCTAGATGTCTTCTTTAGATATCTCAGACTTGGAGATTGTCGGATATATCAAAAAAGTCTTTAAGGCTATTCTGTTTTCTCAGTAATATGAGGAAAAATGAAGTGTCTCCTATTTTAGGGAAGGAATTGTCTATCTCCTCACAACTCAATAATTATTATGTAGCATATTCTTCAATACTAAATAAATATCAATTTCTCATTAAAGTTCCCATTCCCTTTCAAAATCTATTGGAAGATTCCTACAACATAGAAAAACATCAGGTGCTGCTAAGAATGCCCCTTTTGTTGTTACATCAAGTCCCTGTCTAGAATGAGTCAAAAGAGGCAGAGAATATAAAATGTTCAATCTGGAACGGAGAACAACCAGTTTAGAATACAAGAACAGGCAGAAGAGATGAAGTTATATATGTTGAATGTCCTTTTACCATACTGAAATTTGAAAGGAAAGTAAGAAAATAATTAAATAGAGGTAGGAAATAGCCCTGTTCAGAATCTAGGTGAGGTGTCAATATGCGAAACCTGTTCTTTTCCTTGACACTTTAAACTTTAGTATTAATAATGAAAACACTACCAAAGGGGAAAAAAAACCAAAAACAACTCACGACTTTTAGTTTTGAGACTTAAATTGATTTTATTTCCAGAAAACATAATAATTTAAAAAAAAAAAAAAAGTTATTTCTCTTCATAGGTCTTGCCCTAGAAGTTACTAAACAAAAAGTTGCAAACCAAAAGTAAACTGAATTAGCTGGCCCATAATTTCACTAATGTGGTAATAGATAATACAGATAATACATCTTGAACCATATAGTCATGAAAAATGTGCTAGAACACACCAAGGTTTAGCTGTTTGTATTGGTTTTCCTGTGGCCAGGTTTTGGTAGCAGTGGCGGGGCTGAGGGAGAGGCTTCTTCGAGAAGCTACTGGAAGTTTCCCCCATGCCCAGGCTGGGCCCGCTGCTGGCCAAGGCCGGGCCAATCAGTGGTTGACAGAACGCCTCTGTGATAACATATTTAAGAAGGAAGAAAAAAAAAAGTAGTTAGGAAATGAAGATGGCTGCCGGAGAGGAGCAGGGTGAGAGCCTGTGAACAACAA
>VXBA01001486.1:123336-145737 GCA_013399895.1 Serilophus lunatus
CTCTCACTCTTAGCTCTGATCTTGTTAGTAATAAACCTGACTATCATTCCCACATGGAGTCTTGTTTTGCCTGTGATGATGATTAAGAAAGAATTTGCTGTAGTCCTTATCATGAATAACGAAACCTCTCAGCAACCCCCCCCCCCCCCCCCCTCCCTCCGCTACCAAAACCCGGCCACAGAAAAAACAATGCACTGTTATTTTAAGGTGTGGACAAAATGTATATCTAAAACATTACAAAGAAGAAATTACAGCCTATCAATGCCTGCTTTTTTGTCCTCCATGTAGAAACACAGTTGAACAACTTTACTCTGCATAGGTATCGCTGCACTTGATGTCACTATAACTTGAACAAAGAATATTGCTCACCAGAGATCAAACGAAAAGTGTCTTCAGGAATAATTCTATCCTATAGTGTGTGCAGTCACATACTGATGTCTTTTTCTGTATCTAAAATCTCCACTGGACTTCATCAACTAACAGATTATGATCTAGACTGACCCATAAGGAAAAAATCCAATCTAAAGGTATCTATAGTCTCAAATATTGCAGAGTTTTGTCTAATAAAAATCACATTCCGTTATTTGTGATGTACAGGGGGTGGAGAAAGAAAACATTACTTAAATGTGGAAGCTGTTACTTGAGCTTTTTCACTTGTACAAGGTAATACTTAAAACTCTGCTGTAGCTCACACAGAAGTAATCATTACTCTGCCAGATTTCCAAAACACCAGAACTGTTTCTCCAAGATATCTAGAATCAAGTCATACCCAAATTGATTCTATTCTATTCTAGCAATAATGTTCCTACTGCGATAGTTATGTAACCGCAGCTTGGGTGTAACAGCTTGTTCACTAACAGTGTGCATATAATCAGAGAAACTGGTAAATATTGGACAACTATTTGCATCCAATGGAATAAACATGCCTCTTCAGGAGCTATTAGCCTTAAATATATCTTTTCTTCTCAGGAACATTTTTAACATTAAGTCCATTCATTCAAATATTAAATTATCTTGAGAAAATGGTGCAATATTAAGATGTTAAGATACACTAAATGTGTTAGTTCTTCAGAAATCTAGTTACCCATGTCAATGCTATAAAGAATAGGTCACAGAAAAGAAGATGCAAATTATGAAGTAGTAATAATCATCTTAATTAGTCATCTCATTATGCACAATGAGTCTTATACTCAAGTATAGACTTCTTGAAAGAGTTCTGGATGTATTAATCTGCTTTTATGCAAAGGAAAGGTTAAGACTGAAAGGCTTGAAGCCAAAGGAGTTCTATATTAAAATTTTTACGTTAAAAACTTTCAAGAAAAGAGATTCTATAATCACTTTTTTGGGATAAAGCAATGAACAAGTCCACCATTTGTCAGCTCTTTGATTCCACTTTTTAAGTATTAAAGTTGCAACAAAGATATTTCACTAACTATTATAGAAATTAGGATCTTAAATTGCATGTATAAGTAGAAATCTCAAGTTTTCTTATTGGAGGTTGAGACACGAATTCCTTTTTTCAGATTTGAAACTATTTCCAAGTTGAGCTCTACAGTTGTGAAGATTTAACTCTTTTGTCTAATTTGTTGGGGTTTTTTTTCCAGCTTTAGCAAAAGTGGTTATTCTTTTTAGAGCCTTAGCTGTCAGGAACTTCAGATTATATTTGATTTTACAAGAGTGATTTTTACAGCCCCACAAGAATTCAAAAATTTCTAAATAATTGGTGTAACTTGAATTGCATTTTAACCACAACTGATTTTTTTTTTTATTTTTTTTTTTTTTATCCCTGACTGAAATCAGAAGCATGGAAAGTGAAAGATATTTATTGTATTTTCTCTTTGTTGCTGCTGTTGTGGTTCTGAATTGCCAATATAAAATATTGAATGGTGATGAAAATTTGTTATGGAACTGACTGGCTACTCCCATTCTCTTTCAGAAAATGATGATTTGTTAATAGCAGCAAGTTTCATAGAAATCTGTTACTTTTGATGAAAAAGTAATTTTCAGAAAAAGTGGAAGTTGTCAATAATTTTTTTTAAATAGAATATTACAATTTTCAAATATCTTTGAATTAATATTAATATTAAAAGTGAATGATCTAAATAAGATGGAAAGATATGTTTTGGTTTTTTTTTTAATTTTCAAAAGAAAACGATCACAGTGACCTGAAATAATTTTTTTTTGAACACTCAATTTGTGGTAAATTTGGAGGGCTCTAAATTTTGGTCATTCCAAAAAGAATGAGGATCTGGCAACTACTAAAACCTTGGTTCCTGCACAACTTTAGGATGTAGCAGTCAGACCTTTTGAGAGGGTAGACCATGTGTGTTTTTAACCACTTAATGAAGAACAGGCTAAGACTTATGTCTGTTATTTACACATCATATACAGTTTTGGGGTTTCTTTACATTGTTTTCCACTGTAAAGATTCTTTTTGATGTCATTCAAGACCTGTGCTTCATCTATTCTCTATATGGCTGTTCATGACTTCTTACAAAATACCATTTGGTCAGGTGCTGAAAGATTGTTATTAAAAAGTGACATTTGTTGTGTAAAGCACAGCTAAGAAAGGAAAACTTCTAATATGCTTACACTGTTATAATTTTTTAAGTGAATGTTCTGGAGTTATTTATATGAACTTTTCAAGAAATTATGTTTTCTTATTGAAAAAGACAGTCAATAGTGGCAGGAAGAGTAAATGATTAACACAGAACTCTGGTGGAATGGTTTAGACACTAATTCTCATGCTAGTTATGTAAATTCACTTGATCGCCCAACTTCTCAGGAAAGAAAGAAATGCAAGACTGTATATATTGTATGTATTAAATACAGAATTTGAAGGTGAAGACTGAATGAAGAGCAATAGAAATGCCTTAGTCTGAGCTGCTTCTTGAAATCACAATAAGAAAAATCATTCATTATAGTAAAGATATTGAGATTTATATTCATGGCAAAGCACACATCAATGAATTACTCTCTTATATCCATTGTGTTTTCTAGCTTGTTTTGTCCTACTGTAACAACAGGTACGTGATTTTTTTTTTCATATGCCTTACAATTAGCATGTGAAAAGGGCCCTGAGACAAAGGAGGAAGTGGAAACCGTAGTAAGAGCAGAAATTTATTCATCCATGTACTCAGTCTAACTGCAAGACAGTTACAGAAAAGCCATACAAGTTGCATCAAATGAAGGTTTTTTTTGGTAACTGCATCAGGCACCATGAGCCAGGTATTCAGAACTTTTATTTTCAGTCGTTTAAATTCTGAAAACATAAAAACTTCAAACAAATAGAAAAAGAGAAAATGTGTCTTAACAATATTCTGTACTGATTTTTAAAAATACAGTGTGAAGGCAGTGTTTTCTAAAAAATTCCCTCTCTTCCATAACATTTAATTTGCCAATCAAGGATTCTTTAGGTTGTGTAAAGACTTCTTAACTGATAAATACCATTGTAAAACAATACAATGAAATTAGATAGTAGCTGAGACTAGCATTAATAAAATATTAACACTGCCAAAAAATATGGCTGAATGGGAATAAGTTTTTTCATAAAATACATTGAATTTACTATGAAATCAGGGCATGCATTTCTTTAAATAAAAAATGAGAAGATACTACAAAAGTAGATACTTAAATTTTCTGAAAAGTAAAATGTTGTAGAATTTCTGAGCTGCTGTGTGGCTAAAATTTAGCTTTGGTTTGCTCAGTGTGTTGTACGGTGTCACAGCATTTTCATTAGCTTACCAGGCCCAGCATAAAATGACTCCAGAGCTCAGTTCACTGAAAGCTCGAGCTTTCTTTGTCATAGAGAGAGTTATCATTGATATCAGCCTTAAGGAACCAAGAATTGAGCCTTTAGGTTCTCCTCTGTGTTGTATTTGTACAAATATGCGTTATACATGCAGGTGTTGTGATGTAGTAGCATAATACATTGGCCTTTGGGGCAAAAACATTTACATTCTAGCTATATGCTTCTTTCATTAGTAGTTGAAAAAATGCCACCAAAGCACTTTCGTTATTGTAGCTTTGCAAATCTTTTCTCCGGCATCGTTTTTTCCCCCTTAAAACGCTTAACCTCTATGTCTTCAGTACTTAACAGTTTTCTTTTATGCCCAGGTTTTAACTATTCTTTCTCTTTACAAATATAGCTGTCCCTTTAATATGTCCTTCCAAATGAATTGAACACAGCAACAGGCCCTGAGATGTGTTTCTTTTTTCCAAAGACTTTTCTCGTAGCGTATGCGAGCATTTACAAAAATAAAACACGTTTTACTTCTTTGGATGAAAGGTACAGGTTGATGTAGGAAGTGAGGAGTCAGAGTTCACACAGAACAAGCCACATCACTTGATTCAAAACCTTAATATGTAATGATCACTAATGCTGTCTTTCTCACTGGGGAAAACTAAGAAGAGAAAACATTTTTCATTTTAGTTTTCACAGGGTAACCATTTTATGATGATGAAAAATTTTAAAATCAAACTTGTACAACTTCATTAAACAGTTAAACTACTTAAATCAGCTCTGAACTTGGCTTGCATGGCACAGAAATAGATTCAGCTATTCCTCCAAGAATTGTACTGCTATGAGAAATCTGTTTAACTTTGCTTTGTTCTGCCTCTGAAGTGGTAGTATTTATCCTTCCTAAGGAAGAAAACGTTTTCTAGGAAAGAAACCTTGCAGAGAATGCAGATAAATTTTCAGACTTAAGCAAGTTTATTTTTCTAACATAGTAAATTTTTGCTACAATAATTAGGTGAAAATATATCAATAAGATTTCAAATATTTTTTTAAAAAAATTATTATTGTCTCATACATGTTAGATATTTAAACCTCTGTATTTTTAGGCATCAGAGTCCAAAAGTCACCAGTTAGTTATCTTGGAAGTTTTATTCGCATCAGGAGCCAGTGCCTAACATGGAAGTGAGGATTTTGAAAGGTAGAAGGGTGTGAAGAACTTAGAATGAATACAAAACTGACCCCCTACACTTAATCAGAGGTTAAGGGGGTGTAATTGTACTAGATGTTTCACCTGTGAGATGTCTTGCCTAGATGTTTCGATCCTCTCATCCAATAATGCAAGCGAGCATTGCTGCTAATCTGTATTCCCACTTTTTCTTTTACTCTAAGAAGCAAGTCTGGCTAAGTAGAAGGATGTTTATGTCTGGATTTTGTAGCAATATGGTTTGTACACGGGTAGAACATGTATCTGTACAAAGGATGTAGGAAGAATTCACATTTTATAAAATAAACATATAATAGGCGTCTTGCTATTTATCATTGCAAAAACTGTCATTGTCTAGAACTTAAGTAAAATATAACAGAACTGGTAAGAAGTTTACTAAAATAAAACAAATATTCACTTTTGCATGCCAACAACAGTCAATATGAAATAAAGGGGGGTTAGAGGGTTTCCTTAATACAATTCCTTTTGTAGCTTTTGATTTGTTATTTAAATGTACATACCATATAAAATTTCTTCTGATTCTCAAGAAGCATATTGAAGTATGTTCTGTTCTAATTAAAAGAAGAGATTTATTTTTCCCGGAAAAAATATTTTATTTTTGGAATATTTTTTAAAAAAAATACATTGTAACTGCCATTCAGAAACCAGCTAGGGTAACGTGAGCTAGTATTCCTGCAGATATATGACCTTAGCTACATCCATGTATATGAAATTATTTTAAAAGACATTTGGGAGTAAGATAAAACCTTAGTATTATTTAATTTGACAATGCAACAGTTTATGAAAACCCAGTGATTTAGTGTCTGTTGTTTTATGGGACTGACTTACATCCCCTATAAACACTAGAACTATAGTATCTCTTTTGCTTTCATTTTTTGCCCCTTGGCTCCTCTCCACCTGTATTTGATTAGATACAAAAAGATAAACGCACGTTACCTTAATTTTTCACAACAAAAATCCAGAAACAAAGAAAGGTTTTGGTTTCTTGCAGTTTTCTTTCTGGAGGCTCCAGGCAGCTGTTAATCATTATGTTTGCAATATTAAAACAAGACCCCAGGTTAGTCTGTGCTAGTTCATTTACAAGAGTCTTCAGTATTTGATTAGATTCCTATGTTTAATAAGGATGTTAGGTAGAAGAAATTGAGCCATTTATTTCTGTAATGTTAGTAACTGTCTGTTCCCTACAGGAACATTTAGATTTTCTGGGAAAAAGCAAAAATGGAGCTATACATTCTATTGATAGTAATCCTAACACTTATGGTAGTCACACAGCTAACAGTCACCTCTTTCTGTTAATGGAATATTTTCACTAGACTTTTGTTTTGAGCATGTTGTAGATCTCTAGAGTCTAGCAACTGATTTCTAATGGCAGTAAAAATAGTTTGAAATGGCAAGAAAACTATAATTTTGTGAGAAAATGAATAAATAAATCCAAGGCTTTTTTCTCCTTTCAGGTTTCTAAGCCTTTGACTTGGCAGTATTTGAGTCATTTTCTGTTTCCAAACAGATGAAAAGAAGTAAATTAATTCTGCCCGGCTCATGTAAAGTCCAGCATTAGATGACACTGAAGTGGCACACTAATCTGTTTAGAGTTTGGATCTCATAGGCAAAACTGATGTCCTTGTGAAATTGAAGTCACAGAGGTCAGAAGACTTGACCTCCTATCTTTAAGTGTTATCTCTGTTAGGGTTGTGCAAGGGTGGAATGGCAGGCAGCGAATTTCATGATTAAGTTCTTAATGCGGACATAAAATTGTACAAGCAAAGTATGATGCTTCCATAAAATAATGAAAAAACCCTACAAAATACCTCAGAGATATTTTGTTCTTAGTTTCCATTTTTCTCATGTTTCCATTTTCATTTAAAACATAATTCTTCATCAACACTGTACAAATTTTTCTTCCTATAAGTGCTGTAAGCAACAGATGACATTGGCAATGACACTTAATGTTGATTTGGTAATGATCTTATGGGATCCTTGACCTCAGCTTAAGTTTGCCAAACTTTAACCATTCTTTCTTTGGAAAGAATTTTCATGATGGTTGCATGCCTTTGTTTAAGGGACATAAGAAAGTATCCAAAATCCATGTGTTTATACCATTTCAGATGTTAGTTTACTAAACATGTTAGCATTTGTTAGCATTCAAACTACTGAGTGTTGAAGAAATGTCTTTTGAGAATAAAAGAAACGTTCAGATTAAACAGAACTATAATTATCTGAAATTGCAGCTTAAACAACATCATAAAAACTTATCAGAGGCTGACTGCTAGGTTCTTTTACATTGGTGATTGTCATGAGCAAGCTGCATTTTCATAAAGCAGTCATGGGCTGAAGCAAGCATTTTCTGTTCAGGAGATGAGCAAGGTCTTTGCTGTAATTTTCCCTCTAGGTTGCCAGGAGACCCTGTATGGTATAATACAGAGAGCAGGGAAACTTAAATTGGAGTTTGATCAGGGTTGCTTTTTCTGATTGCTCCTGTGCAGAAGACTGGCTGCCTTATTAGTCAGTAAGGTACTTGCTGGGTGGAGCAAGGGAAGACACAATTTCTGTGACTAAGCAGAGGTATGATGAAAAACAGTAAGAAGAGCTGGCAGATAAAGAGGGTTAGAGTAACAATCAGATCAGCATAGCAGACAGAGGGAAATCTCAAGAAGAGGAACTGTAAGACAAAGGACAGAAGTGCACCTGTTGTTTGGGCACATTTCTATTCAGGATACAGATTTAAGCTTAAAATTTTGTTGGGTTTTTTTTGTTCCTAAATAGTGCAATCCATCAACAAAAGGTAGCTTGTTCTTCTGGATCATAGAATCAAAGAATTATAGAAACAGGATGGTTTGAGTTGGAAGGGACATTAAAAATCTCCTAGTTCCAACCTCACTACCGTGGACAGGAGGAAAACCTTCCGCTGTATCAGGTTGCCCAAGGACCCATAGAACTTGCTCTTGAACACTTCCAGGGATGGGACACTCACAACTTCTCTGAGCACCTTCTTCCAGTGCCTTACCACCCTGACAGTAAAGAATTTCTTCCCAATATCTAATCTAAACCTACACTCTTTCAGTTTGAAGACATTCCCCCTTGTCCTGTCCCTATACGCTCTTGTAAAAAGTCCCTCTTCATCTTTCTTGTAGGCTCCCTTCAGGCACAGGAAGTCGGCAATTAGGTCATCCTGAAGTCTTCTCTTCTCCAGGCTGAACAATCCACATTCTCTCAGCCTTTCTCATAGGAGAGGTGCTCCACCTTGGTGTCCTTCCTCTGGACTCTCTCCACCAGGTCGATGTCCTTCCTGTGCTGGGACCCCAGAGCTGGATGCAGCACTGCAAGTAGGGTCTCACCAGAGCAGAGCAGAGAATTCTCTCCCTTGACCTGCTGCCCATGGCACTGTTGATACAGCTCAGGATACACTTGGCTTTGTGGGCTCCCAGTTTATGTGGCTGTGTCATGTCTAGCCTCTCACTCACCAGCACCCCCAAGTCATTCTCAGCAGAGCTGCTCCTGATCTGTCCATCCCCCTGTCTGGATTCATGCCAGGGGTTGCCCTGACCCACGTGCATCTCCTTACACTTGATCTTGTTAAACCTCATAAGATTCCCATGGCCACCTTCTCAAGCTTGTTCAGGTCCCTCTGTATAACTTCCAGCCCTTCTAGTCTGTCAACAGCACCACTCAGTTTGGTGTCATCTGCGAATTTGCTGAGGGTGCACTCGACCCTTTCATCTGTGTCATTAATGAACAATAGGTCCCACTGGAATCCTGAGGGACAGCAGAGAAGATACATGTGACAAATGATCAGGAGTGGCCCACGATCCTGGTGTCCATGGTGAAGAATCAGACAGTGTTGGGATAGAGATGTATTGGGATAGAGATGACAGAGTTGGTTGGTAGCTCATGGTCCAAAATGGGATAGAAGTGGGCTAGACATTCATCCAGGATTGAGAAAACTTTTGTGGTATTGACATTAGAAACACCTGTTTATTTTCACGCGCGCGCGCACACACACACACACACACACACACACACACACACACACCCCCTTCCCATTATCTACTTCTTCACAGTTGCAGCTTTCCACTTTTCAGCAGATAAATGTTCCTCATGTGATAAAGCCCTGTCATAACAGTGTGAGTTGAGCAGCTCATAAAACTGAATCCCACACTGCTTCAGAGCCACAAAATGGTGAGACAGAGAAGCATGGGAATGCACTGTTGATAGTTTTTAAACAGCTAAAATGGCACACTGTAGACATTCTGGTGACAGTCCCTAAGGTTCAACAAATCAGAATTTTGTAAACAGTATACTTTCTAAAAACCATAAAAGAGTAACAAAGTATAAGAAAATTATAGGAAAAAGTGAAGTGTTCAAAAGATAAGGACCTCCTGAGTGTCATGTGGCAGGCATTTATTACACTGGCACCACCTTGCTTAACCTTTTTTTACTTCCTTTAGCTTAACAAATAAGTGAAGCTAAACATATTATCTGATAGCTACTCAAACCTTTTATCACATTTTAAGTTTTGTATTTAAACACTTGCATTTATATAACTCTCTTGAATTCAATTGAGAAATCATAGCAAAATTAAACATATTTTGTTGAGATATTAATGTCAAGAAAAATGTGGTACTGAGTCCTTGTCAAAGAGATAGTGAGATACAATATTGTCTCAGTATAATTCTCAGGGAGGATTATTTAACACCCAGAACAGAAGCTTGTTAAGTGAGTACAAGATTTTTTATAGAAAAATATAGTAGGAATAATAATGATGATAAAAAATATAAATATATAAATAAATATATCTTTATATCTTAATACCAGCCACCCCCAGACTCTCCAAACCACCCACACACTCACAACACAAACACAAGAGCCCCAAACACACCAGGGAGACCCACGCACATTTCCACCCCGCTATTCCCTGATAATCCCAGAGGAGGAAAACGGGCAGCCCTGCAGCCCTACCCCCCAGGGCCCACAGAAAAGGAAAGAAATCCAAAGTTGCTGGATAAGTTTACAATGGGAGAACTCAAGCCGTCAGCTGGAAGTCTTGCGTTTGCTGTAGCCGGTGTCTGGGCTGTTCAGGGAATCCTCGCCAGTGCCAAAGGAAAAACATGTGGATAAAGCCCGGCGTCTGCAATCCCAACGACTGAGCGTGCCCTCTGCGTCTGTTCTGTGGGAGAAAAAAGGAAGGACCCTTGCCCACACTGAGCTTTTAAAACCTCTTTATGCCCGCCCCGCACGGGTTCATTTTGTCCAGTGAGCAAGAAGATCCGAGTTATTTATCCTGCCCCTTCACTGGCATCACTGCAAAATGCCAGTACCCAGGTGGGCCCTGTGGTCCCGCTCCAATAGTGGTGGTGGCAGCAGCGGGGCTCCTGCCCTGCGCTGCGACAGGGGAAAGCACACACACATCCCCGCGCAGCGGGCGCTGTGCAGGGTGCAGACTAGTGCCGGGGTTGCTGCTTGGCTGTTGCTGAGCTGTGACCCCACCACAAAACACCCCTAGCTGGGGCGAGGGGAGTGCCGTTCCACTGCCAAGACAAGGGTGGCTCTCAGCTACAGCACACCTGCCAGCAGCTCCATGAGAGAAAGGGAAATGGGGAAGAAATCAAAAGAAAAACAGGTTAAAACCATGACAAATACACAGAAAGAAAATTATCCTACACATGCATCTAGGAAGGACAGAAAAGAAATGAGAAGAAGAGAGGAAGAAGAAGGAAAGGAGATAAAATGGCTTGTTTATATGAAGTACTTTAGTTACACTTCCTACTTAGATATAGATAGTACAGCTGAGTGAAGAAACAGTTTTAACTCATTCTATACCATCACTCTGATGATCTAGTTCCAGCAAAAAAAGCTCCCAGAAACTGAATATCTCTTTGACCATCTCATACACTTAAAGTTGACGTTTAACAAGGTACTGCAGAAGGACTCTATACAATCAAAAAATTGGAATATTTTTATATTCATCCTCCCTGTATGTATATGATAGAAAGTATATTAAATATGTGGGTTTATGTGGGTATAAATGTATACATGCTTTTAAAATTATCTCTTGCCCTAATATCAATATAAATTATAATTAATTTCCTCTTTAGCCATAAGATCTTCTAGATCTGACTTTTAATCCTCACATGAGATTTAATTACCAGCCTGGCTTTCCCTCTTTTCTCTTTTGGTTTCACGGCATTTCACTGACAACAAAAGAGGAATAATAGTTTAAATGACAGAGGTGAATACATAATCACAAAATAGTGTACCTAAAATCCTCATAAAATTTATGGACAATTCAGAGTGGAGCTATTTTAACAACAGTTACAGTATTCTCTGCCTTAGGAATGTATTTATCAGAGTGAAAGATGATAGTTCAGGAGGTCTATGTGCACACTGGATGATAATATCCTCAGAAGAAATGTGGCCAAAATTTGAGAGAGAACATTTTTGGTCCCCTGTTGATCTGAAAGAAAAAAAAACAAACCCAAGTATGATAGTGGTGGTTTAAACAACTGTTTTTCACTAGGGGCATGCCCAGTGATGACGAGAAGACTAAACAGACTTTGAACAGCAGAAAACCAGTTTATTCATCTGGGGCTCAACCAGAGGAAAGAAAAAAAAACAGCTTAGGGAAACCCTAGACTTAACACAAAAATTACACCCAACAAAGTCACGCAAAAGGAGAAGGAAAATAAAACGAGAAATAAAAAACTGCTCCTCAAAGGCCAGGTAGGCTGGCCGNGTGAAGGTGGGTGGAGTCAAACCACAGGGCCTGGAAGCCAGGAGAGAGGCCATGCTGCTGCTCCCCAGCTCGCAGGAAGCCAGAGAGAGGACTTCTGTCTTCAGGCTTTTNCGCTGCTTCTCTCTCTCTCTTGCCCTCTGATGGTATCACTTTCAGCCCTCGAAGTTTCTGCAAAAACACAAAAAGTGAANCTGCTCCCCAGCTCGCAGGAAGCCAGAGAGAGGACTTCTGTCTTCAGGCTTTTTAAGCCCTCCAAGTCCTGCACAATTCTTGTCATCTTCTTCCTAGCTTTGCCCTCTTCTGATTGGCCAGCGGTCTGGGCTCCACCTCTCACCTGAGATCTTCACTTCCAGCAAAATGGCAGTTCCCGCCAAAAACTGCCAGCTTGGTACTTGGAAGCACCATGTTTTAATACTCCAAGTTATCCAGCTACCTAGCTAAAGTGAATTCCCCTAAGTATTAAGCATGCCCCTTAAGGCATCAAGGGCAAGAGTTTATTCTTTTCAAACTCCTTTGGTGTGGGCCAGGGTCTGTGAGTCAGCTTAGAGAAGGAAATTGTCATAGGTGAAGACGGTTTTATAGAAGGTAGAATTTGCTTCTGCTTGTAAGCTGTTGTACAGATGAGGCTTTTATTTCCAAAGAATGTTTTATTTCAAATTCTGACTCATTCAGTGGACCTTCTCATCATAATGAAATCAAGCATGTCAATGCATACCACAAAAGTGAGAAAATTAGCTAATTTTTATAAAAAAAAATTATTTTAATACTAGTTTTACAATTATTCATAATTAAGCTTCACTGGTATAGGCTCAACACGTCTTTATTCTAGCTGATGATCTGAGTTTTTATAAACAAACTGTGACACCTTGCAGATGGAGGCAGTGATGTACAGCAATGTAACAGAATGAGCACTAAATTAGGGGAACCTTCACTGTAATGCTCCTATGGACTTCATGCAGAGAGACTATTACTGCTCAAGGATGACTGTGATCCAAGCTGATAATTGAATAGCATGTTCTGAGCTTAGGCATCTTAGTTATGCCTTTGAAAGTACTGAGAATGTTGCTTGATCTTTGTGCTAAATTTTCAGATGCCCGTTCCCTTGGCTGGACAGCAATATAAGAAAATAGTGAGTAGGGGAGAACTGTGGCCTTTCCACTTACCAGATACATGTTACATATAAAACTCTTTGAGGCATAGTTGTTTGTTTTAATTTTTAAAATTTGAGTCAGAACCAGTCATTTAGTTAGAAAATGTAGCCAGGCGAAATAAGATGTTTCTTCTGCTTCCATATTTTATACAATATCCTGTTGCTTGCAGATTCCTTATATGGAATGAAGGAGACTGATGTTCATATCTGCTGTCCATCTGCCTGGTTTCAAATTTGTAATTTCAACATTCAGAGTGATAATCATTTGATTGTGGACCTCAGAAAGGTAGAAAAGTGATCAACTGAACAAAAATCTCCAAAATCAGTTGGAATTAAACATTTGATGTGTGAGTGAAAGCTTTATTGACTGTAATCCTTCATTAAAACCATTCTATAAAATTGATACTATTTGAAGTTGCCACGTTGTAACCGTTTTGGAACAAGATCTATAAATTTTATTTTTATACATGTTTAGAAACCTACTGGATACTAAATAATGTAGAATTTGATATCTGAGAAAATGAAATAATTTGCATTCATCATTGTAAGAAAATATAAACTTTCCTGAAGCATTTGTGACACAGAAATTTCAAGGTAAGAAATTTCAATGTGAACAATTTCAAAAAGAGGTTTAGTTTTACATGTACAAAAACTCTTATCCCTATTTAAAGTGATGGCAAATGTTTGAGATGTTGTGGATTGTATCTGGAAAGGCACCAGAATGCAAGTATAAAAAATATTTTGGCAAATTAGACTATGATCAAAATAAGGAACAATGAACTGATTGAATCTTGGTTGAGGTTCACAGTAATGTCTTGGCTACAGAACAGTTTACATGCTTTGAATCAAGATATTACCATACACCTTTTTTTCTCCATTAGAAGTATGTAATACTTGATAACAATAAAATTGACATGATGTGCTGCAAATGGAACAAGAGAGCCATCATTCTGCCATAACAAAAATAAAATCATACCACTCTCTTCCTGAAGGAGATCTCACTGCTAAGCAGTGAAATTCAAGCAGCAAAATTTAAAGCATGGAGATCAGTAAGTTGATCTTTAGGAAAAGAAAGAAAGAGATTACATTTGGAAACTCATGTAGATTGGAAGTTCACAACTCTTTTGAGGCTTAGCTTCACCGGATGAAGCTGGCAATGATCCATATTTCTTTAAATTTCACAAATCCAGTGCAGATACCTCAGCATCTGTG
Source organism: Serilophus lunatus (assembly GCA_013399895.1). Lineage (NCBI taxonomy): Eukaryota > Metazoa > Chordata > Aves > Passeriformes > Eurylaimidae > Serilophus > Serilophus lunatus. The sequence goes on from VXBA01001486.1 coordinate 137,393, forward strand.
CCTTACTTCTAGAATGCTTGAACCACAGAGGTGATGCCTTGCTTTTTTGACTGGGAACCAGAGAGATCAAGCATAACAAGGGAAATGACATCAATGAAGAGCTAAAAAAGCCCCAGTTTTAGGGCTTTGTATGTGCAGCTTGAAAGGTGTTTATACAACACACCAGTGTTTTGGTTGCGGCCGAAAACAGTACAGTCTTAAGGCTGTGTCTTGTATACCCCACTGACCAATAGGCTAGAGGTGGGCAAGATCTTGGGATGCCAGGACAGTTGATCCAAAGTGATGAAAGGGACACGCCATACTATCTGATGTCTGCTCAACAATAAAAGCCAATAGAAAGGTTGAGGAAGAGAGGGTGCTGGGCATCACCGGGTGCTGGGCATCACCAGGTGGTGGGAGGTAGAAGATAAATCTGTTGTTTTTAGCTTCTGCAGGCATGACCTTTGCCTTTATTAACCTGTTTATTTTGATTTTTATTTTCTTCCCTTGCTGTCAGGTTAAGAAGGGGAGGTGTAGACTGGCTGGTATGTGCCTCGCATCCAGCCAAATGTAACCCACCACAATGACCAAAGGTAAAAAAAAAAAAATAAAAATCAAACCCCCAGAATATAGAGACTTGTTTACAAGTGACAAGAAATCATAACAAAGATCACACAGTAGCCTGCACTTTGTAGGAGAAGTTATTCTTCCTTTGTAGTTGGCACTGGTTAGGCCACAGCTTGAGTACTGTGTTCAGTTCTGGGCCCCTCAGTTTAAGAAAGATGTTGAGTTGCTGGAACGTGTCCAGAGAAGGGCAACGAGGATGGTGAAGGGGCTGGAGCACAAGCCCTGTGAGGAATGGCTGAGGGAGCTGCGATTGTTCAGCCTGGAGAAAGGGAGGCTCAGAGGTGACCTTATTGCTGTCTGTAACTACCTGAAAGGAGGTTGTAGTCAGGCGAGGGTCAGTCTCTTCTCTCAGGCTCCCAGTGACAGGACGAGAGGACACAGTCTTAGGCTGCGTCAGGGGAGGTTTAGGTTGGATATCAGGAGGAACTTTTTCACAGTGAGAGTGATCCCCCACTGGAATGGGCTTCCCAGGGAGGTGGTGGAGTCACCGTCCCTGGATGTGTTTAAGGATAGGTTGGATGATGAATTTAGTGGCATGGTTTAGATCGTTTGGATGGTTTAGATGTTATAGATGTTAGACTGATGTTGGATAGGTAGTTAAGCTAGGTAAAGGTTGGACTTGATGATCTCTACGGTCTTTTCCAACCTTATTAATTCTGTGTTTAATTCTGTGTGTGTAATGCATACCGGGCTAAGTAGTAGAATGGCTCTACTTAGAAGCTGCTACCTGTTGACTTTCACATTCTCTTTCCCTGTCCTGTGCAGTTGTGTTGTATAGGCTTGGAGAAAGGAGGTGAAAGGTTAGAGTATTTTGCTTTAGAAATTACACTGTGCCAAAAACTGAGATTACATAACATGCTTTTTTTTTTTTTCTTTTTTTTTCTTTTTTTAGCTCTGGGAATAATAGACCGATGACGTTGCTACTTATGTGGGGCTCAGAGAATGAATTACTTCTTATTCCAGCTGACTGAAAGTAGAGGCGTGAATTTCATGTTATTTATTTCTCATGTGTATAAATGCTGCCTACAGAAATCTTGCAATTTTTGTTTTGTTTTCATTTGTTTTTTCTTCTCTGAATTCCCAGGCTTCTGACATTTTAATAGAAACTGACACATTTCTCCAAATTTCCCTATTTTAATGTTGCAACATTTCTCATCTATAACTGTTATGACTAGCTTTATAGCACATACCTTAGTTTCTTTATGTATCCTGTAAAAGGAATAAAGAAAATCTGGGTGTGCTGCTAAGTAGTCTATATTACACCAAAATCCATACAAGTACGTTGGCATTTAATCATTTAATGATACATGACCACAATTGGTGATATCCTAATCATGGAAGATCATGACAGTGTTTAATCTATCCTGTGACTAATTCTTTATGCTAAATCCACAGAGGATATAATTTGTACTGGTTTTGTTCTATGTGATTCCTAAATTTGAAGAAGTAAAAGTTTTATTTTTCATTCTTTGGTTTGAAATGCAGATCTCAGACCATATAAATAGAACCTTGTCTAGTATTCACTTTATTGTTGGCATCAGGCTCTCATGAAAAACTTACTAGCTTCAGAAGTGGTGAAGCACTGTCCAGAAGTTCGAAATATCCTCCAGCATCTATGTGAGACTCATGTCTGTCTTTTGCTTCCACAGCTGCTGAATTAGAATGACAGGAGATTCTCTTGTAGACCTTCACTTATTCATGAAATTTACTCTGCCTTCTCAGAAAAATCATGTATGCATGTGAAGGCAGAGGTGTCTGCAGCAGTATTATTCTCTTGGGGAGTTATAGCTGGAACATGAACTTATGACTCTGTTCAGAGAACCAGGGCAGATTCTTAGGGCTGTAAAGTGAAATGGTAACATTTCAGTTACCATTAATGATGAAAATCCAAAATGTACCCACAGGAAGTTGGGAAGTGTGTCAATATAATTGTGCTTTGAGAAATAAACCTTACCCAAACATGGGTCAAAGAGATAATAATTCTTGCACTTTGATGCTAGGAGTGATTCAAAATGTAATGCTCTTCAAGAATGGAACAACAGCAGTACTGCATTGCAGCCACTGTAGCTTCCTTCAGGGCTTGTATTTCCTTGGTTATCATTGGTCACAAAATATTCAGTAGCTCTATTCATTTTCCTCAGTTCCAAACCTGTTCTTTTGCTTAATAAGTGAAGTGCATCTACAGAAAAAATCACTGTCAGGCTCTTTGTGAACGGGCTGGCTGTTCCTTGTTATGAGTGCTTCTCTCTGGACTTTTATTCCTTCCACTCAGGTGCCCATGCATCTGCATCATTTTATATTTTGTTATTTGACAAAACCTCCACAGTTCAAATGTCCTAATGATGTTTTTTGTCTCATACCAAGAAAATGACTTTTTTCATTAAATACCGGAGTATGCTTTGAATTATGGTAGTAAAGCGCTACTTAAAGCAATTCTGTTTTTTCATTAAAATGTTTTCCCATCTTTTTGACCTCAGGAGGTACAACATGTTTTCTCCATGCAGTTCCTAAGGGACAGAAAGCAATATGCTACGTGTCAGTTACATTGTATTAGTTTAATAGCACCTGGAATGATTTAGCCTCAAATGTTCAAATTATTTTACTTACCCACACATCTCTAATTTTGAATAGGAAGCCAAAGATTTAATGAAGAATTTATAATTCTTTAATTGTGATTTTATGACAATTTTGCTGGCCGGGTTCTCAGTTTCATTTCGATCCATTTGCACAGCTGGGTGCAGCTCAGAAATCCCCCAGGCACAGAGCAGTTCCCGGCTGGCATGAATGCAATACTGACTTGTACTTCTGTTCTCTGAAGCAGCCATCTGCACTGTGGGGTTCTGGAAACTTAGTAAAGCTGCAGAAAATGCTTTATCTCTATGTACAATACTGGGTGGCCAGACTTCAAGATCAGAGTTCCTGATTTGTTATGCAATGCTGCCTAAGATATGTTACAAACCAGATATGGTCTAGCCAAATCAGCAACCCCCTTGTTTTATTTGGAGATCCAGGTCTGATTTTGGCTCCAACCTTCAGATTTGGACAAGTTGGGAAAACAAGTTCAGGGAAAAGTGCTTTATATCACCTTTGTAGTTCATGTTTGAAACTGAGTAACAAGTATCTCAGTTTTAGAGAACTAAATATGATGGAGAATCTGAAAAGAATTATAAGATAAAATTTGTACTGATCCAAAAAAAGAGCTTGAAAATCCTCTGCTTGAACATGTAACAAGGGCTTATAATGTCATCTATCACTTTTTCTTGAAACCAGTAGATTAGAGCCTTGCAGTGTGCATCAAATGCAGTGCTGAAAGTACTCTGCTTTCTAAGAAATACAAAGATGAAAATATAGACACTGCCTCCACTCGTCCAGTTTTTATTGCTGTCATTGTTTCAGCTTTGTTTAGAAGATTAAATTGATGAATAACATTATGGTTTTCATAATAGTCTGTTTTGGATTCATTCCCATCTCTGATTACTCACTTCTGTAAGGAGAGATTCCAGCATCCTCATCATGCTGGGCCTTATAAGGCACATAAACCATGCAAAGCTGAAGTAGGGATCCTCATGCAATGTTTTTTCTTGCTTAGTTTCCTGGGAAGAATTTTGACCCCAAAGATAAATGTTTACACCGTTAAAGGGCAGTGTTCAATCCATCGCATCTGAGTGCAAACATGTTACATTTCTTTTCATATATAAACAATAGATGCTTTTCAGACATGATTTTTTAGAATCAATTTAAAATGTGAGAATTCATACAGCAAATAAATGTCTGGCAGTCCAAAGCATAAAACATTTCATCCTTGAATAATGGTTTTATAATTCAGAAGGTGACTAAAACAACACATTGGCTCTTTAATATGAGTGATGATATCCTAGGGATTGACTGTCCTATGGGACTCCCAAGCTGCCTTTACTCATCATCTGTCTAGAAAATGCCATAAATTAAGTAAGTAAAAAAAACATTAGTAGATTATATGCAGTTGTTGAGTAAACCCTTAACCCATCATAACTATATAGTGTGTAAGGTACTCTGTTCCCAGATTTGAGTGTAACTTCAAGGTGACTTTCAGGAACAGAATTAAGAAGAAGAAATCATTATAATGATTATCTCCCAGATGTTAACGTCAGTTTGGCATAATAAGTTCCTAATCAGGCATATCTTCTTGTTTTGTAAAGGGAGAAACACACATAATACAAGCATCTGAAATATCAAGGTGAGATCTCTACCTAGACACTACTTCTGAGGTATGATGACACCAGTTATGTGCCATCTGAAGATATAATTGTCTGAGATCTTGACAATTAAAAAACTCAGTTAGCTAAGCAATTTTTTTTTTTTTTCCCCCCTTCCCCTTCCCTGGACTCTTGGAGGTGATGTAGGTCATACACTTTACTTTGCAAACTCAGATCGAGCTCTAAACTCTCATAAAGAAAAGCCAATCTATTATAATTATTGTATATGACAAAAACATAAATACAAGCAAGCTCACAATGGATCCATTGACGAGTAAACTGATTTTGTAAAGTAAATACCTTCATTTGCTTAAAAACATTTCTTCTCATTCCAGTTCATCTTCCCAGTGTCTAGATCTACTGGTATAGTTTTTATCATCACCAACTTTCAGGAAAGTAAATTCAGCTAAAAGATATTATATTCAGTGAAAGTGATAACTAGTAATATAACGTTGTTTGAAAATTTATTCTAACAAGTATAGTATGAAGCAGAAGAGGATGTGCCTTCTAAATTTTTGTCTTATTTGATTCCATGCCTTAATTTTTGGAACTGTATTCCAAATATGATAATCCATTCTTTATGTTTAAAATATAGATCTTATTTTAGATCTTATTTTATCTTAATCCCTAGTCAAACAGCTAATTAAAAATTATTCCAATGAAAAGAACTTTCAGATTTCTTGAACTTAATGTTTCATAATGTTCATCAAGAATGGACTCTTTGGGATTACTTGTGAGATCTGAAAATCCTCCTATCCATATCAGGTTCATCAGTAGTATAAATGAAAAAAGAATTATTCTGTAATGCATGCAATCTATAATAGTTACAATTGAGAACACAGTCGAGATGGATGTAGTCCTTATCTGATTAGACTGAGAAGGAAGAAGGGGAGTAGGGAAACAGGGACAGAGCTGCACAGCCATACATTTCTCCCATAACTGCCCCAGGTTGTGTTACTACTGTAGAAGGTGCTAACAAGAGGGGTACAGTCTTGCAACCTGCATGGTAAATATGCGTCTAGCCAAAACCAGGAAATACCTCTCTTGCAATTTGCAGCCCATCTGTGGGTAAAAGCCAGACTCCACTGAATTCAGTAAGTAAGCAAATAATACCTTGCTTTCTCTAGGAACACCTGCTAATTTTCTTGTTCAAGAAAAGTGATATGCTCAAAGGTAACAGTTTGCAGGCTCCATAGCTGAATATTATGGAAACAGGGTGGAATCTGCATCTTTGGCTATAGAGAGTTCATCTTGCTTTCCTTCAACTCAAAGCTAGTCTAGGCAGTTCAAAAAGGCACATTAAAGACTTTTTAGCTGAGTGAAAACAATTATATTTGAAAATAAAGATAACCATTTTGGACCGAATTCCACAAGGTGCAATCTTATCCTTTCTGACATTGAAGCCCAGAATATGTTTTGCCTCATTATGTCCTCTTGCCCTTAATTAGATATTTGATTTCAAACAGAATGCTAACAGCATTATCAAAAGAAAAATTCAAGACATACGAGTTGTTTTTGCTTAGAGCTGGAAGACTGCTAACAGCTACTAAACAATACACTTTTAGTGAGGAAACACCTGTGCAAGTTAAATTTAATTGAGTTTTGATTAAAAGTTACCTTTGATTAAAATAAAGGACACTTTGGATAACAAATATTTAATTCCAAATTTTGGGCAATTAAAATATTTTACTTCTTATGAAACAACCTCTGGGTTGACATAAATATTTGTAGTTCACTAAAAGATAAAATTGCCTTTTATTTGTCTTTGGTAGAGGAAATTTTTAATCAAATTTTAGGTATTGCCATATGAAGCTCAAAAAGAGTAATGCTGGTTAATTGAGGATAATGCACAAAGTATGTGGAGTTAGTAGAAAATATAGGTCATATTTGAATCTCATATCACACTTCTAAAACAAATATAGCATAAAGTTGTTAGGGTCTTAGACACACTCAGTTTAAATAGTTCAAATTACATCTGGTTTTCATTTAGCCAATATAAACACAGAGTTTTCTTCCAAAATAAAGTTTGTCATGCTTCCCCCCCCCCCCCTCACNCTCAACCAAATAACCAAGCAAAACTATTCTGCTCATTATTGAAATAAAGTCTATTTTTATGAAAAACAAAAAAAATAATTATATAAAAGGGTTAAGTGTGATGATGTAAAATTTTCTTTTTAGATTCTGGCCTTACAAAAAGTAATGTCTTAGAAACATGTACCTAAGGAGGCAAGCACTCGCAGAACAATAAGAAATTCTGCAAGCTGGCCTAGTAGCTCAAGGAGAGTTTACCATTTGTGTAATCAAGAATTAGGGGATGTGACAGTGCACATAATTAGGGCATGGAGACAGCAGCATCTGCACATTTCCTCCTTGTTTTCAGAAAAAAATCCAACAAAACTAGAACAAACAGAATATTCTGTAGAAGATTTAGGTAGTATTAGTGGGATAAGAATAAGACAGGAAATAGAATTCCATAAAGAAACATACATTGAAGATTTAATTTCAAAGGTTGGGATTTTCTTGATTTGAAAATCACATTCTTTACCAAATATGATGAACTGACATAAAAGCTGAAATCTACAGTAAATTAGAAGGAATAATTCACATAGTATTTGTAAAAAGTGCTGGTTTCCAGAGAGAAAGTGAATTTTTCATCGCTCACTTTTTAAAAATGATCTTTTAAACTATATTCTCTAGGTCACTGAGAAAACAGGATTTTGCAGATCATTGTGTGTCTTTACTAGCAGGAGATGGAAGCAGGTTTCATATCAGTTATTACCAAGTATTACATGCCTGTTTGCAACAATTATTGTACATTACATACCACATTTATATTTCAGAACAGGTTTTACTCTAATGATGTTTCCTAATTTTAGAAATCTCTTACGTTTGTATTGTTTCCCCATTGCTTTTTTTTTTTTTTTTCTGGAAAGGAAGAAAAGGAAAGGTAACATCAATAAGGACATTGACCACTATCTTCTCAAAAGACAATGTGTTAAGAATTTTATCCCTGCTTGAAAAATGCAAATACATCTTGGAAGGAAAATGGAGATCATGACCTATTTGGAGGAGAGGAAGCTCCTAGAACTTGCTTAGCAGTTTATACAATAAGCTGTCCAAAGATGTGAAATGAGTTTTTCATAGATACTATATTGCATTATATGCTGTCATTTACATTGAAACTCTAGAAATTATTTAACAGTAAGTACTGAAGTACTCGTTATCTAAGTGCATTTACAAGTGGTACTGGAATCAAAGTAATGCAAACAGTAAATTTTATAAAGACATCTTATTCCAAAATGATGTAGACCAGCATTTATAGCTGCTAATATTTCAATTTGTAATCTATATTTATAATATGCATGAGGTCTATCTACATGTGTTGCAGATGATAGTCTACTTGAAGGTATCCTATAATCCTGTAGCATTTAAGCAACATACTTTTCAGGAAGAAAGGAACAAGCACATAGAAGATCTGGAAGCAGGTGAGATAAATCGTGACAG